>CAUYLG010005030.1:0-20059 GCA_963573385.1 Cacajao melanocephalus | reverse complement strand
CTTGTTGGTGATGAAGTTTTTTCTGTTTCTTAGTTTTCCTTTGGCGGACGCCCTTTCCCCACAGAGCTAGGCCTTCCCGGGTTCAGCTGTGCTTACCGTGAAACTCTCAGTCCTCAGCGCTTCCAATTGCTGTTCTCCTTGTGGGGATGGGACCGGCCCAGCCGGACTCAAAGGACACTCAGTCCTGTATACTCTGCACTGAGAAGCGCCGCGCCGCGCCCCACCGGGGCGCCGGTTAAACAGCCGCGTCGGCCAAAAGAGTCGCGCTGGTGACCCGTGTGGCTCCTCTGCTTGGTAGCTCCCAGTTTGTTGGCAACAGAAATTCGTCTGAAATTGTGGCGTCCACCTGCTCTCTGCGCTTTCACTGGGAGCTACAATCCTGAGCTGCTGCTAAACGGCCATCTTGGATCTCTCTCCGCCCGGTGATGAAGTTTTTTCTGTTTCTTAGTTTTCCTTTGGCGGACGCCCCTTCCCCACAGGGCTGGACCTTCCCGGTTCGGCTGTGCTTGCTGTGAAACGCTCAGTCCTCAGTGCTTCCAATTGCTGTTCTCCTTGTGGGGATAGGACCAGCAGAGCCCGGCTCAAAGGGCACCCCGTCCTGTATACTCCACACCGAGACGGCAGCGTTATTTATAATAGGAAAAAGTAGAAACAACCCTAATGTTTATCAGTTGATGAATTGATAAACAAAATATGGTATATTCATACAAGCGAATATTAGCCATAAGAAGGCATGAAGTACTAACACTTGCTACAATATGGATAAACCTTGAAAACATTATTCTCAAATACAGCAGACACAAAGGGCCACATATTGTATGATTCCATTTATATGAAAGGTCCAGAATAGGCAAATCCATAGAGAAAAAAAGTAGATTAGTGATTGCCAGTGGATGGGGGAAGAGATGATAGAGAATAACTGCTGACAGAGGTTTCTTCTTGAGATGATGGAAATATGCAGGAATTAGATGGTGGTGCTATGAGTATAGAAAAAAAAACATTAAATTATGTATTTTAAAATGGTGAATTTTATGTTACATGAATTGTGTTTTATTAAAACACTGCAAAAAACTAACAGAGAAGGAGGTAGGGGAGACAATGAACACAAAACAGCTGCTGCATTCTTCAGTTCTCTAACCAGTTACAAACTCTAATTTGAGAATCAAGACTTTTTTCTTCCACTATCCATTCCACATTCCCTTTATCCTCTGCTAAAATCTTAGCTGGGTGGAGTTCTTTACCTGATAGGGTGACCCAAACCTCCTTCCTGTTATACCTCAGTCTTTGGGGGGGCTCACTGATTGCTATAGTGAATTCCCTGGGTTTCTAACATCTTAAAAGGTAGCAACTCATTTCCTCATTATTAATAGGTTTCTATCATCCATCCAAAAGAGTCACCCCTTTAGCTCCCTCTAAGTTAAGTAGCACAGGAGCCAAAAATGGCCAGAGAGGAGGCCTTAATTTTCCATTTAACAGGACTGGCTAACTGTATAGCATGGAAAAGCATTCCTCCCTTGGGCACTTGGACCCCCCCCCCCCGCAAACCCATCAAATCCATGGTTATGGGGATTAAAGGGAAAAGTTCTAGGAGTTGTAGGGAATAATAATGAAATACCTTACTTTTTGGTTCTCAAACCCTTGGATCCTGACTATAAGGCAGTCGCCACTGTAGAGTGGTCCCTGGATTAAGGCATGCATGTACTGCATTCTCTAGAATAGCACCTCAAATTTTAGTGGGTCTTTCCATCATTCTTTCAAGCTAGCTACTTCTGAGGGATGAGACGTGGTCAGACCAACATGTTCTGAGAGCATATTGTTGCACATCTTTGCCATGAAATGTGCCTCTGGTAAGGGCAAATGCTGAATGGGACACCATGATAAAAGATAAACATATGCTGTAAGTCAACATATGCTGTAAGAAGTATCGTGTAAATCCGTAGCCTGAATACGTATTAATTCATTAAGAACAAATTGATGCGCCCTGAGAAGGGAAAGTAAATCCATAACCTGAATATGTATTTATTCATTAAGAACAAATTGATGCCCCCTCCATGATAAAAGTGTTCCGATGTAGTCAACCTGACACAGGTGCCTGGGTGATCCCTCCAGGGAATAATGCCACATGATAAGATCACCTCTGCTATTGGTAGGTTAAGCACTCAAGCTGTGGTGAGCAGATCACCTGAGGGAAGGGAAGTCCATGGCCTCTATCCCTGTTGCCATGGTCGCATGGTACCTTTTCCGACTGGGCAAGCACCAGAATGACTGGAGAGAAGCTAACTGACGTGCATGACAGGGATCATCTTGTCTATCTGATTATGGCAAAACTCCTCTGCAGTGCTTGACCTTTGGTGAGCATTCACAGGGATCAAAAAGCTCACTCTGTGCCCATTCAGTCTACATACCTCTCCCCCAGATTTCTTTGCCCTGGCCTTCTAATCTCATTCTTTCTCTGAAAAGTGGGCCAGTACATTAGCCACTATTCCAAAATTAGCACTGATCCATACCTCAGGCCATTTCTTTTTCCATGCAAAGTGGATAACTCAATGCACCACCTGAAGTTTTGTCTTTTGGGAAAATTTCCCTTCACTACACTTTCTTGGCCATATGTAAGTGAGGCCGAAATCTAATGACCCATCTGCATCTGCTGGTGCCTGCACATCATAAAGGCCCATATATAACCAGGCATGCAGCTTTTCCTCCTCTGTTAACTGTTCATAAAGAATACCCAGTTGGACTGAGCTGACTGCCTCCTGTTATTTTGGAGGTGACTCACTTCATCCCAGCTTCTTGATATTTTTACTTCTGGAGGTCATATTTCTCTCAGATCTTCCAGAAAAAAAAGTCTTAAAGCCTTGGCCTTTTTTTTTTTTTAAGCAGTCCAGCTCTTAAATTTTTTCCTCATCTTTTCCAATAATAACATGAGTGTGGATCCAGCTTGTCCCCAAAGCCTGCCTTGCTCTGAAGTATCCAACTGTAAAGACTCTTCACCAACACCTGTGACTTGTGGGCCTGAAGAAGACTATCCATCCTTGCAAATGTCTTCTGCTGAAATGCTTGACACAAGACTGGACAGCCCTGATTCTTCCACCAGTCCCAAAGGCAAACAACACACTTCTGTGGTGAAGAGCACCACAAAAAAGGAAGACAAGGTTCCGGTCAAGAAACAGAAGACCAGAACTGTGTTCTCTTCCACCACCCAGCTGTGTGTAATCGGCAATAGATTTCAGAGACAGAAATAGCTCGGCCTCCAGCAGATTCAAGAACTTTCCAATATCCTGAACCTTAGCTACAAACAGGTTAAGACTTGGTTCCAGAACCAGAGAATAAAATCTAAGAGGTGTCAGGAAAGCAACCGGCCAAAGCGTAGCAATGGTGTGACTCAGAAGGCCTCAGCACCTACCTACCTCTACTCTTCCTACTGATGCCTGGTGAACACGACTGGGAACTTCCAATGTGGAGCAACCAGATCTGGAGCAATTCAACATGGAGCAACCAGACATGTAAACTCCAGTCCTAAAGCAATGACTCCTGGAGCACTGAGACCTCGTACACCCAGTCCTAGGAAAATCAGGTCTGGAGCAATCCCTTCTGTAACTGTGGAGAGGAATCTCTGCAGTTTTGCAAGCAGTTCCAGCAAAATTCTCTCCTGCCAGTGACTTGGTGGCTGCCTTGGAAACTGCTGGGGAAAATCATAATGTAATACAGCAGACCACTAGGTATTTTAGTGCTACGAAAACCATGGATTTATTCCTAAACTACTCCACAAACATGCAACCCGAAAATGGGTGAAGACAAGTGAAATTGGTATTACTCAATGTCAGTCAGGCCCCTGGCTGAATCCTTCCTCTCCCCTCCTCCCCTCGCCCATAGGATTTTCTGGTTTGGAAACCACGTGATCTGGTTTCCATTATGCCTATCTAGTCAATTTGGTCAAGGGTAGGGTATGGTTGTAGCCTAATCAGAGGGGTTTATTTCTTTTTTCTTATTGGATCTTCCTGTAGAAAAGATGTTTTAATAAACTTTACTGCTAAGGGCAAAGGATAGAAGCTGTCTCTGGCTATAGAGAAGTAGATATACTGGTTTGAATATCTTTAGGATTTAGATTCTAACCTCAAGAATAGAAAATAAAAGTACAAATTGATGTGGTGAAGGTATATTCCCATTTTCTGGGATTGGGAGGCTTTGCCTATTTTTTCAAAAACCTCAATTATTGAGGTGAAGGTTTAAGCTGTAACATACTTTATTGATTTCCTCAGCTCCTTTGGCTCTGCATTTTACTCTAGTCCCTAATTTACTGATTATCCTAATATTTATAGAAAGAGGTCTTATATTTGCTGCATCATGATGACATCTTACTAGTTTCACTGGTTTAAGTCCAAGGAATAAAACAACCATTTTACCTAAAAAAAAAAAAAAAAAAAAAAAAAAATACCCAGTGGCCGTCAGTAAAATTTGAATGAGAGGCTCAGGTACTATGGGAGTTTGAGTTATCAAGCAGTTATCTGTGCCTTCCAGACCTCCTCTGCCTGGCGTTGAGTATCTCATTTCCACTTAAGATTGGAATGCTGCTGCATGAGTCCAATTTTATGATTCTGTGCATCAGATAACTTCCAGTTCGTGATAGGTAATTTGGGGCACAGGGCTAATTAGTATCCCATAATAAGATATTCATTCAGTCTTTACCAGGACCCAGAAGTAAGCCAGGAGCTGTTTTTCAAACAGAGCACAGTTGTCAGAAGAGAGCATGGCCTTACTCTGAAATGTGAGGGTCTGGGCTATGATTGCTCTATTGGGTCTTATCAGAGGCTTCATGCAGCATCTCTGTGTGCCACAGATATCAGATCTTCTAAGTCATAAGGCCCAACTGTCAGGACATTTTGGGTTTTTTACATTTTTATTTTATTTTTATTTTTATTTCAGTTTTGAGATGGGGTCTCTCTCTGTCACCCAGGCTGGAGTGCAGTGGTGCAGTCTCAGCTCACTGCAACCTCCACCTCCTAGGCTCAAGCCATCCTCCCACCTCAGCCCCCTGAGTAGCTGGAACTACAGGCATATGCCACCATACCCAGCTAGTTTTTTAAATTTTTTGGTAGAGATGTGGTTTCGCTATGTCACCTAGGCTGGTCTCAAACTCCTGAGCTCAAGCGTATGTGCCCACCTTGGCCTCCCAAAGTGCTGGATCTACAGGAGTGACCCATTGCACCTGGCCAGGCAGGGCATTTTGAACCGCAGCCTTAACTTGCTGGAGAGTCTTCTCATTGAACTCCACTCAAAATGGACCCAGTACGTGGGTCAGAGCAGCACACTTAAATGTAGTACATGTTGCCTCTAACACCAAAAGAACATTGTGCCCCTTTCTTCACAGTGCAAGGTACAAAGTGAAGCAACTTACTTCCCATTGTAGGGGAGCCATGTGAATATGCCCCAATCCATGGATGTCCATAGAAACATACCTGCTGTGGCCAGTCCCTAGGCAGGTGTATTTTCCATGCCCCAGCATGCATATATTTTATTACGGTATCTAGAGTACTAGCTACTTTCCATTCACTAGGTCCAGTTAATATAACCTTATTGATACAGCAGACCAACATGATACTCTGTGAGATATCAAGATAACAAAAGTTTCCTTCCTCTGGACTATATTGTGACAGAAATAGAGCTGACAGAGCCCTGAGATAAAATAGTAAATTTACGACTCTTCTTTCTTCATGAGGGCAAACTACTTCAGATTATCTTTGCCGATAGTAATAAACAAAAGTCTACCATAAATAAATAGTAGAATACTGGTCATGGATGATGAGAGGCGATGCTAACTTGCACCAGTGAAGTTGCTACATTCAGACCGTCAGCTGCTATGGCATTACCTCTTGAATAGGTTTGTAATAATCTACGGTCATTCTCCAAGTCTTGTGGCTGTTGCACTATCCAAACAGATGAGTTAAAGGAGCATATGGTAGAAATCACCCATTATGTGTTGGTTTTTTTTTTTTCGTCTTTGATTGAGTCATTAATCTCTGTAATCCCCCCCAAGAATATGGTATTGATTTTGGTGCCCTCTCTTAGCTTGGAGGTCAGGGTGGGGGCAGTTCCAGGATCTTCTATTTAACCCATCCTACATAATAGCATCCACTCCATGGGTCAGGGAGCCATGATAGGGGTTCACTGATTTACTGAGTATACCTGTTACCACTCTACAGTCTGAGACAAGCGAAATTAGCACAGGGACCTTACTAGACCCACTCTATGATGGACTTAAAACAAGACCCCATCTATCACCCGACTTCCATACCTCCTTTCTTGACAGGTGGACCATAGCAGTATTTGGGTCCTTGGACCTTAACATCATGTTTTTTAAAATTAAAAAAAAAAAACAACCTTTTTTTTTTTGAGAGAGGATTTCACTCTGTTGTCCCAGCTGGAGTGCAGTGGCATGAGCAGAGCTAACTGTAAACTCAAACTCCTGGGCTCAGGCAGTGTTTTAGCCTCGGCCTACCAAAGTGCTGGGATTACATGCATGATCCACTGCACCCAGCTAACATAACTTTAGAGCCAATACCTAGTAATTCCAGGAGAGTTTGGGTATAAACTTTTCCATTGTATACTCACCCTGGTAAAGGATTTTAAGTTCTTCTAAGGAAGGTTTGTGTTCTCATTGCAGAGTCCTTCCTCAATAGGCCCTTTCTCCTCCTCCTCAATCTAGGAGCTCCAAAGCTGATGTACTGTCTTAGATCTGGGAAATGCACAAAAGACCATGTCAGATTTTTGCCCACCTTTCCTAGATTGTTTTTTCCGCTTATCAGATCAAGCAGTACCTTAGAAATCTGCCTATTTCTTATTCCTAAGGATCCCATGATCAATGAGCCACCTTCACAGATCCCTACAGGTCAAACCTCTTATTTCTACTCAGGAGTCCTTGTGGCTTATTGGAGTCATGCACTCTCCTTGTCTTGCTGCTGCCTGGCCTCCACCACTCCGGGATTCTATTATTGCCATTGAAATCAGGCACCTAACTCCACTGCAGAGTCTCCTACTCTCCTTCCAGCCCAGAGAAAACAGCCACAGAACTTTTCAAGGATTCTGGTGCTCCTTTCCTTTCACTAATGTATTTCCTAATGTCTTAGGAAAAAAGACCTCCAGACCTCCCTGACGTATTGGTAGCAGGTGGCTTAGCAGCTTGCACTCAGTCTATTTAAGCATTTCTTTCTTCCTAAGCCTTTGCTCTGCTACCTATACAGTATTCCAAGGACATTCCAATATATCAACCTCAGTGATTGCATGTCACCATTGATGCCAGACTCAAAGAGGTAAGGTAGGAGTACTGATGTTGCTAGAACTCTTGCCCAATAGGAGCTGTGACCTTTGGGAAAAGAACGAAGCCAACACCAGTCTGAGGCTGAGGTGAGAGGGCACCAGGAAACTCCCTGTCTTACCAGTGGAAGGTAGAGGAAAATGGAGCCTAGTTGATTCATTCCATAGAGGGCAGCCTTTTAGCAAACAAAATAAGGTGGAGATGGTAAATAGTGAATTTGGAGGGGGAAAACAAACACTATCCAACATACATGTCAGATGTATAAAGATTTTCCTGGCCAGGCAAGGTGGCTCACACCTGTAATCCCAGCACTTTGGGAGGCCGAGGTGGGTGGATCAACTGAGGTTGGGAGTTTGACACCAACCTGACCAACATGGAGAAACCCCGTCTCTACTAAAAATACAAAATTAGCCACGCTTGGTGGTGCATGCTTGTAATCCCAGCTACTCAGGAGGCTGAGGGAGAGGAATCACTTGAACCCCGGAGGTGGAGTTTGCAGTGAGCCAAGCTCTCACCATTGCGCTCCAACCTGAGCAACAAGACGGAAACTGTGTCTCAAAAAAAAAGAAAAAAGTAGAATTTCCCTTTTCTACCAGCTGCATAGAATTTTGTTGTATGAATATATTATGACTGACATGTAACCAGTTCTCTACTGATGGATACTGAGGTTGTTTCCAATCTTCTTCTTATAAATAGCACTGTAATGAACAAATTTGCACATATGATTGCTTTAATTGTGGTAAAATATATATAAAATAAAATGTGCATCTTAATCATGTTTAAGTGTACAGTCAGTGGCAAAGCACATTCACATCGTCATGCAACCACCACCATCCATCTCCAGATTTTTTATCATCCCAAACTGAAGTATACGCCCATTGAACGATAGCTCCCCGTTTTCCCTCCAGCCCCTGGCAGCCGCTATCCTGCTTTCTATCTCTATGAATTTAACTGTTCTAGGTACTTCGTATAAGTGAGAGAATACAATATTTGTGTGTGTGTTGGCTTATTACACTTAATTACTTATTTATATACCATTTATAGCTTATTTCACTCAGCCAAAATTTATCCATGTTGTACTGTGTATCAAAATTTCATTCCTTTTTAAAGTTGAGTAATATTCCTGTGTATGTATACATTCAGGGTATTTTCCTATATGTTAACAACATGTTGTATAATACAAATGGAATTACTGGATTCAAGGATACCTATATCTGTAATTTTTATGCCTATCACCATATTGCACACCTTCCCATCTCATTGAAGGATTTGGACTCATTTATACTCATATCACCAAAGTGTAAGGGTATGTAATTCCACTGGGCATGATGGCTCATACCTGTAATCCCAACTACTTGGGAGGCTGAGGTGGGAGAATTGCTTGAGGCCAGGAATTCAAAAGGGCTGGAACAACTTACAAGACCCTCGCTGGGGTCCCTGACTTTCTGTCTGGGGGCCTGTCAGCAGGTAGCCAGGAAGTGCCTTCTCAGTAGCCACTGGGGTAGGATTCCTCTTTTAGATGACCAAGATATTCTGCTCCTCTCTTCTTAAGGTCCTTTGTCTTGATTTTCATTTCTGCCCTGAAAAACACACAGTGACCCAGGTAATTGATGCTAGAGCTGACATCAGCCTTCAGGTGAGAGGAGGAGTGTGATTTGGCAGCAGCATCTGTCACTCCATTGATCACCGGAATTGATACTGCCCATCTGGCTGACGAGGTGCTATCAACTTTCTCATCACTGCTCATCATCTTTCTGAAGCTGTTCATTCAATTGAAGAGGAGTTAAACTTGACAGGATAACCATGTCTTAACTGCAATCACAGACAGCCCTGGTAGAACAGTAATTTCATATCCCATGTTTCCCAAACCTGCTTGATAATAAGAATTGCTTGGGATGTTTGTTAAAAATCCAACTTGCCAGGCCACTTCCAAGGAGATTCTGCACTAGTAGGTCACAGAGGGTAAACAATGTGCCCAAGTCATGCAACTGGCTAATGGTGAGCCAGCCCCAGGTGATTCCAAAATCCCTCTCTTACACCACTTACAGACTAAATATTTTGGGCAAGTCATTTAGTAATAATAACTGCCATTTATAGATGACTTTACAGTTTATGAAACAATTTCATACACATTATTGTTTAAATTTTATGACCCTATGAAGTTGATGAAATTGCCCCCATTTTGTAAAGGCTCTGAAAAGTCCAGTGATTCACCTAAGGCAGGGATCACATGTTCAAATACCTATAGAGATCAGTCCACTTCATCCATTTTCAATCATCGATTCACTCATTCATCTATTCAACAATTAAGCATTCATTCATTCCTTCATCCATCTAAAAAGTATTTATTGATGGATGGGGACAAAACAGTGAATGGAATAAAATCACTCTGATAGGGTTTACATTCAGGAAGGAAGACAAACAGTAAGTGTGCAAAGAAGAAATTGATAAGATAACTTTAGATTGTGATAAGTGCTCTGAAAGCAATTAAACAGGCCTTTTGAGTAGAGAAGGGGGCCTCCTTGCTCTAGGGTTGTCTAGTATGTTAGCCATTCAACTACATCTGTCTGTGGAGCATTTAAAATGTGGCCAGTCCAAGGGGAGATGTGTTGTTAAGTATAAAATACACATTGGAGGCAGGCTTGGTGGCTCATGCCTGTAATCTCAGCACTCTGGGAGGCCGAAGTGGGTGGATCACCTAAGGTCAGGAGTTTAAGACCAGGCTGACCAATATGGTGAAACCCCATCTCTACTAAAAATACAAAAATTATCTGGGCGTGGTGGCATGTGCCTGTAGTCCCAGCTACTCAGGAGGCTGACACAGGAGAATTGCTTGAATCCAGAAGGCAGAGGTTGCAGTGAGGTGAGATTGTGCTGCTGCACCCCA
The DNA here is from genome assembly GCA_963573385.1 of Cacajao melanocephalus. NCBI lineage: Eukaryota > Metazoa > Chordata > Mammalia > Primates > Pitheciidae > Cacajao > Cacajao melanocephalus. Next base: position 9,860 of record CAUYLG010005030.1, on the reverse strand, counting down.
GCCTGGGTGATACAGTGAGACTCCATCTCAAAAAAAAAAAAAACCAACAACAACAAAAATGGACACTTTGAATTTTGAAGACTTAGTATACAAAAACAAGAATGTGAGATATCCCAATTATAATTTTTTATTGATTACGTGTTTAAACATTTTAGACATATTGGACTAAATAAATTGGAGAAATAAAATCAATTTTACGTGTTTCCTTTTACCTTTTTTTAAATATGGCTACTAGAAAATTTAAACCTTCATAGTGGCTCACATTTGTGATTCATATGACATGCCTTTTGGATGCACTGATTTAGGGTGAGCAAGGATAGCTTCTCAGAAGAGGTGACATTTGAGTTGAGACCTGAGTGATGAGAAGGATCTTAACCATAAGAAGATCTGAGAGAAGAGTTCTCCAGGCAGAAGGAATCACAGGGGAAATTGGCCTAATAATAATTGTGAATCATGAGTTCATGAAACAATAGGGAATGGTGGAACCTCTATAAAACTAGAGAGTGTATCCCACTAAAATTATTCAAATTCAAAATGTGTAAACACTGCAAAAGACAACAAAGTGAGGGCCTGTGTTGTTTTTAACCTTGGCCAGAAGTTTGGCAGCCTGGTCTTAGGTTACCCTGTCCCCAGCTCTTGCAAGGAGTCAAAAAGTCCTAGACTAGGAAAAGCCAAGTCAGCTTCATCAACTTGGCTGAGCAGCGCAGGCAACACATGTCTCTGCCGAGTCTCCCTCACAACAAATCACATAGCCAGAAAATACTTAGATGATTTTTCCTCTGATTCCAAATCTCATATTCTTTCCACTTACCCTGTTTGGGACAATAGCCACCCTGTGAGAACCTGATGAAAACTATGAATAAATCCTCCACCTGTTACCACGACCACCACAATATACTCACATGCATACTGCACATAATTCCAGGGGGCTCAGAGGTCCCCCTCCAAACCTTGTCCAACATCCCAGAATAAGAAGCTCTGCAGTATAGTTCATTGGCTCCCCTCTGTGTACTAAAACCATAACATGGAGATAATAAGATCAGTTTTCTTTATGTCATTGAAATGCTGTGAGGATGAAATGAGATGGCACTGGTGAAACTGCTATATGAATGGAGGGTGTTACTATTAAGACAGGATTTAAGGGCCTGTAACGTCAGTACTCATGCCTTAGAGGGAATTTTTTTAACTGAAGACGTAATCAGAGATTTACCGAGAAACAAAAGAGCCCAAGTAATTTTCAAGTGATATAAGAAATGTTTGAAAATCTACTCTAGAACTGTGTTTCCCAATACTGGCTGCATGTTGGAATCACGTAGAGAACTTTTTAAAATTCGGATGAAATAGCACAACCCCTAAACAGGGAAATGGGCAATATCTAGAAAATTTGCACAAGACTTTTGACCTAGTAATCTCAGTTCCAGAACTCAGTATCAAAGATATGAAGGTACACTTCCCAAAGGAAGTGAGCACAAGGCTACTGATTGCTGCACTATTTCCAACAGTAAATTCCTAGAAACAACCCAAGTATCCAGAGAGGAAAGAATTAATTTGCCCAAGACTAACCCCCAGCAGGCTAGTCTCCTGGAAGAGGAGTGGGCTTCCTGTGAAGTTCCCTGGAAACCACTGTGACCCTGTGCTTCAGGCAGTCAATTCTGGTTGACTTAGATTCCAGAATCTCCCTCACCCCCATGACTCCAGGGCTGGGGCTGGAAGTCCTTCAGTCCTGAAAATTCACCTGGAAAATCTTACCAATCATATGTACCTAAAAGAGAAAAATTGCTAGGCTTGGACCCTAGCCAACTGATTGCACTATGACAGGGGCTGGTGATTCTCCCAACCTGGAAACTGATCTGACAGGGTAGGACCAGAGACCAGGTGATACCACCCCACATTGCTGTGGCACCCAGGCCTGATCATGGGGGATGAACCAACATTTCATCTTAAATGCCTCACAGCACAAGGAAGAGGGTATCTGGTGTTTAGCTCTGTCCAGGATGGACAATGAGACACCAACCCTGTGTCCGTGAATGTTTTCTCGTGGATCCTGTGCTAATAAACCTGACATACACTCTCTGTGTCCATTTATCCATTTTTGTACTCAATTAGTGCAGTGAGTTGGGCATCTGGCCAAGCAGCCACCATACCTTTCTGGAAGGAAATAGCTACAGTTTGAATGCTTTCCCCCGAAGTTTGTGTGTTAGAAACTTAATCCCCAGTGCAAGTGTTGAGAGGTGGGAGTTTTAAGAGGTTATTAGGTCATGAGGGCTCTATCCTCATAAATGGACTTGTGAGAGAAGGTTCTTAATAAAAGGATAAGTTCAGCTCCCCTTCCCCTCTTCCTTCGCTCCTTCTCACCTTTCTGCCTTCCACCATATGATGACACAACAAGAAGGCCCTGGCCAATTGCAGTCTTCTCTATCTTGGACTTTCCAGACTCCAGAGCCATAAGAAAGAAATTTCTTTCTTTCTTTATAAATTACCCAGTCTCGGGTATCCTATTAGAGCAGCACAAAATGGATTAGAGCAGCAATCAGCAGATCAGGGATCAACGTCCAACTAGGTAGTAGGACAGATCCTCATGAAGCAACATGGTCAGCTGTTGGGATAGTTAATCACTAATTGTTCATGGAAATCCCATGCAGTCTTCAGCAACAGGAGAACCAGGGAGTAAGGCCTCCTGGAATAGAATTCCTTTGTTATTAATGACGTGGCAGGAGTTTTCAAGGAAGGGGTAGCTCCACTGATGAGAAGGCTGAACCAGCACCCATGATAACAGTACAACCACCTTGTGATAACTAAAGAATTTTCACTTCAGCCTGACCACTTAGTTCTCAAGACAGAGGAATGTTAGGGGCAGGCACAGACCATCCTAAAGATGAAGATAAAAAGGATCCCAAAATGATTACTACTTTTAGAATAAAATAGTAAAGTAAGTAAGATGAAACAAATGAAACTAAACGTATTTCACTTAGATCCATTATCGCATTAAAAGTTGGAAAATGGCCATCATCTAATTCTTTTATTCCTTCTTTATTTATTAGTTGGAATTTTTTATAAAGAACTTTTCTTCACCCACTCCTTGTGTATCTTGAGGTACAGTTCATACAGGAAAGACAGAGAAATTCTAGGCTTATCTCCTTTCCTGCTCCAGACCTGGACTGTCCATTTCTCCAAAATGTTTGGGGATTTTTTGGTGAGAAATGATGATTAGAGACTACAGCCTGGGCTTGAAGGTGCCATGGCTCCTGAATTGATTATTTTGTGTAAGCCTTTTCTGTGAACAATTAAGAAAGATGACTTTTTATAGAGAAGAAAATGCAGGCAGTCCCTGACTTGGTTCTCAATTTTGATATTTTCCTTGCTGGTAATATGTGATACAATTCTCACTCACAATGCTGGGTGGCGGCAGCGAGCCACAGCTCCCAGCCAACCACATAGTCACAGGGGTAAACAGCCGGCACTCTACAGTATACTGTACTACTGTGTTGCCAGCATTTTTTGGACATTGAGTCTTGTGTTTCCAAATCTTACCATGTCTACAAAATGTCCATCTGTGTTCTCTTGCTTCTGATGAGAAGAAGAGGAAGGCAAATTACTTCTCCGTTTCTCAAGATAAAACCCAAGAGTAATTGCCCAGCATGAAGGTGGCAAGCCAGTAATAACCTTTGAATGTGAATTAGGACTTTCACATCCACGATCTCAACCATCTCAAAGGATAAGAAGTGAATCCGTGATGCCATGAAATTGTCCATATTGGTTAAATTCACTGTTGTTAGGGAAAAAAAGAGCTGGGCCAACTGATGATATGAAAAAATAGTTGTCACTTGGATGGAAGACCATACAGAAGTACCAGGTACAGTTTATGTACCACTTAAACTACCGACAATCCAGGCTAAGGCAAGAACTCTCTTTCATACACTAACAAACATGCTGATGATCTCGCCTATTTGCAAATATGTATAGCAAGTCCCAAGTGGTTCCAATGCTTCAAATGGTTCATAATTTTCAGAATGTGAAGATCAGCAGTGAGGCAGCAAGTGCCATATTGAAGGTCCTAAAGCTTTTTTAAAAAGAGCTGCATAGCATAACTGTGGATGAGAAATATTTGCCAGAACAAATGTTTAATGCCAATGAAACAAACTTTTTCTGAAAGCGTATGCTGGAACATACATACATTCATTGCACATCCAAGACCGTGCCAAGATTCAAGGCATACAATGACCATTAAATGCTGCTTTTGGCTGGAAATGTTTCAGAGTTCAAATTAAAGCATTTTCTAATCTACAACTTGGAGAACCCTATAACATTCAAGAATATGAACAGGCAAATACTTCCCACTTCTTGTCACCATTAAAGAAATCCTGGATGACCAGGTTTTCTTAAAAAAAAAAAAAATTATGAAGACGAGAACAATGAGTGAGGAGGAACCTATAGATTAAAATAAATATGAGAGGCATGTTAATGAAGGACAACCTATGGACACTACTTGGACCTAATTCAAACAAAACAACTGCAAATAGTTGTTTCTAAGACAACTGAGGGCCGGATGAGGTGGCTCAAGCCTGTGTCCCAACACTTTGGGAGGTCGAGGTGGGTGGATCGCTTGAGGTCAGGAGTTGGAGACTAGCCTGGCCAACGTGGTGAAACTCTCTCTCTGTTAAAAATACGAAAATTAGCCAGGCGTGGTGCCACGTGCCTGTAATCCCAGCTACTCAGGAGGATGAGGCAGGAAAATCTCGAACCCTGGAGGCACAGTTTGCAGTGAGCCGAGATTGCACCACTACACTCCAGCCTGGGCCACAGAGCAAGACTCTATCTCAAAAAAAAAAAAAAGACAATTGAAATTTGACAACTGGCAGGTTATTGATGACATAAGCAATTTCATTTATTGTTTTAAGTATGATCAAGATATTGCATTTTAAAAACAATTTCTAAAGCTACATATCAAAGTAATAAAAATGAGATTACATACTTTTTTTACTTTTTAAATTATTTTATTCCATAAAATAATGTAATAGTTGGAGTGAGGGAAGGAAGTTATGAAAGAACTAAGGTTGGTCATAAGTTGATAATTGTTCGATATGGGTGGCATACACATGAGGGAGAGGCCATCATTATTCTATTCTCTCTATCTTTATGTATACTTGAATTTTAGTCAAAAAAATTTTTAAAAACTTCTAGTGTTGAAACTCTACCCCAGGGATTTGGATTTAATAGCTCTGGCATGAGGCCCAAGCACTTGGATGTTTTTAAAGTTCCAGGTGATTCTAGAGTGCAGCTGGCATTGAGAACTGCTATTCTAAGCTGAATTTCTGAAAGACAAGAGCTGTGTCTTGGTCATTTTAATATGCCAAGCACATACAACAGAACTGGGTACATAGTAAGATCTCAATAAAGTTAAATGTTTAATGAAATTATAAGGACAGAACTCTTTATTTTTATCTAACTCCAGGACAATGAGAAAAAGACTGAAGAAACACTATGGCCTCGAATGAAGACCAGGTTAAACAAATAGAGAATCTGCGGCCTGCCTGAAGGTCCCCTGCACCAGCTTCTCTCCCCTCTATGCTGCCCAATCTCCTCCTTCAATCAAGGAAGAAACTGTCTTTATTTTAGGTCCGCTTTATTCCCCCTCCAGACAGGCTGGATAAATTATAATAAGTAAGTCTCAGGGGCAAAAAGCATCAGAAATAAGTTTGTTATATGAAAAGATATATGAAAATATATCTTTTATATTTTTAACTCACTGTCTTCCTAGGTCCAAGGTGCCAGAATCATCAACGAAAACTTACTCTTAACTAGCCAACAGATCTGTCATTTTTGCAGGAGTAGATTGAAGAGCAAGAATTATTTTAAACCCACAGAAGGGCTTCCAGAGGATTGGCATTTCTTTCACTTTGCACCTGTCCACCTACGGCTGCACCTGCCACCATTGGCACCTTGCAGGGACAACCAGATGCAGGTGACTGATGACTGCTGGCAGGGACATCTGAGGCCAGGTCCTTTCCTTTCAGACTTTTTTTTCCAGCTGCCTGCTGGACATCGTACACCACTTCGGGCTCATCCAAAAGCGACTTCGTCATTTTCTCCACCAAATCTGCTCATCTGCTCACATTCTCTAGCTCTAAGATGGCATCTCCACACACCCAACCTAGAAAACCATCACCCTCACTCTTCCCCCTTCCTCAAAACAAGACATTGAATCAGTTGCCAGGTCCTGCTGGTTTGATTGCCTGTATATTTCCCACCTCCATGCCCACTTCTGTTTTAGTTCAGGTTTTCTACTACAGCAGATGTTGCTGCAAATCTGTCCTCTACATTGTTACCAGAATAATCTACCTAAAATGATAACGTGTCCATGTTACTTCCTTGCATAGATCTTTCAATGGAACTCTAGATTAAGTATAAACTTCTTAGTGCAGGGCCTCTGTGATCTGGTCTTTGCCTGCTTATACAGTCTTATCTCTCACCACTTCTACTGGGCACTTCATATGCCAGAATATAAAATATTTGCAGATCCTCATATACATCATGTTGTTCCTTGCTCTTGTGGTTTTGCTAGAATAGTTCCTCAGCCCATAATGTCCTTCCCTTCTAATCGCTCTTCCTCTCCTCAATCTTCACGACCTCACCCACACCCTCCTCCCCTAAATCTCAGCCAAGCCACCTTACAGAGTCTTTGCTTATCGGAACACACACACATCCATATACGTATATATCACCCAAGCTGGGTCCTGTGCACTTCCAGATGTTTCCATAACACCCTGGGCTTCTTTCTATCACTACAATTATGATAATTCAATTGATTCTCCAGCCATTTGTATAATCTACCCTTTGCATCAGACGAGGAGCCCTTTCAGAGCCGGGGCTGTGTCTTAGTGCTCCTGATGTCTTCAGAGCCTGGCTCACTTCTTGGCATCCAACAATGCCATATATTTTTGTTTTGAATGATTGAAGGTGCATAGGATTAGGGCAAAGCGTACATGCCAGTGAGGAAAGTATTGCAACTGAATGATGAAACCCTGAATTAGGGCAGGAGAAATGGGAAAGAAGACAAAGAGAAAAGACTAGGTGAATTTAGGAATCAACTCAATAAACTCTGTAGCAGAAGAAGAGATCAAATGGTATCTTTCATTGATGACCGGGGAGATGGAAATACAGAAACAGATGCATTTTGGGGGAGTGGGGACAAAACAGTGAGCTCTGTTTTGAATACGTTTAATCTGAGATATCTGAGAGACAGCTGATCTGAGAGATGGGAGTTGTCAACATTGAATGATACTGACGCCATGCGCATGAATTAGTTTATCCAGAAAAAGTACAAAGACTGAAGATAAAAGGCCATCAGTTGTCTTTGATCCTTATTTTAAGCCTTCTCTTCTCCCCCCTTTTAATGTTCTCCTTGACATTCATTTTAATCTGATTTCATTTGTACCAAAACTGATGTGTACTAGAGGGAAGAGGAATTCGGTGTGATTTGCCTATCTGTATTCACCAGGGATAGTTTAACAAAGGGACATCTCTTGAGACAAAATGTATCAAGAATGAGATCAGACAGCAGAACTTTGTGTTTGCAGAGGAAGAGAGGGAGTCCTTTGCAGGCATTATCTTGGATGGCTGCTCTTAAAGAGTCTTGAAATTAAGAAATAATCATTCATCTCTCTGTAAAAGTATGTCCTCAAACTATTCATATATATATAAAACCTTGAGTTATGTACCATTTCTAAATCAGTATTATAAGATTTTTTTAAAGTGCACCCACTTTTATGTAGGGCTACACTAGACACTAAAGTATACTTAGGTTCATGAAAAATAATCTCTGGTCCCAATCTACCCCTAGAAAAAATTAAAACTAATGAAACGTGACTTGAACTTTAAGAGATAAGGTAGGAAAGAAGATGCGTATTTTAGATTTTGTTTTTCTTTCATTGCTTTATTCACCTAGGGTTTCCTATGCATCTATCATTTGTCAGTATTTGCTGGTCACATGGTCATGATTGTTCCTCTCAAAGAACTTGCAGTCTGCTAGAGGAGAAAACATTATGGTTTGTAGGACAAAAATTAGAAGATTAAGTCCCAGCTACTCCGGAGGCTGAGGCAGGAGAATCACTTGAACCTGGGAGGTGGAGGTTGCAGTGAACCAAGATCGTGCCACTGCACTCCAGCCTTGATGACAAAGTGAGACTCTGTTTCAAAAAAAAAAAAAAATTGGGGGATTAAAATAGAGTACTAAGAGGAAAAAGTTAGATGGTTGAAAGAACATTATCAATGATGATAGAAGTCAAAGAGAAGGATAAAGAGTGTGTGAGTAAGAAATTATATAAGATATAAATAGAAACAGGAAAGGCACAGCCACATTTAACAGTATGAAAACATAGATATAAAGTTGCAAACATTAAGTGGTCTTTTGGACTCTGACATGTTCCCTGTTCTGGGTTCGTAGAGGGCTTCATTGATCATATGGGATACCTATATTATTGAAGATTATAATCTATGAACTGCCTAGAAGTCTTTTTTTCTCTTTCTTAGTTTTTCCTTTCTCCCTTTTGTTGTTCTTTCTCAATCCATATGTCAAAGATTATTCTTGTTCTGAAGTTCATATTTTTTATTTTGTTTTATTTTATTTATTTTCTTTACTGCATTTTAGGTTTTGGGGTACATGTGAAGAACATGCAAGATTGTTGCATAGGTACACACATGGCAGTGTGATTTGCTGCCTTCCTCCCCATCACCTGTATCTGGCATTTCTCCCCAGCTCTCTCCCCCCAACTCCCCACCCCCTGCTGTCCCTCCCCTATTTCCCCCTGACAGACCCCAGTGTGTGATGCTCACCTCCCTGTGTCCATGTGTTCTCATTGTTCAACACCCACCTATGAGTGAGAACATGCAGTGTTCGATTTTCTATACTTGTGTCAGTTTGCTGAGAATGATGGTTTCCAGGTTCATCCATGTCCCTACAAAGGACACGAACTCATCGTTTCTTATGGCTGCATAGTATTCCATGGTGTACATGTGCCACATTTTCCCTGTCCAGTCTATCATCGATGGGCATTTGGGTTGGTTCCAGGTCTTTGCTATTGTAAACTGTGCTGCAATGAACATTCGTGTGCATGTGTCCTTACAGTAGAACGATTTATAATCCTTTGGGTATATACCCAGTAATGGGATTGCTGGGTCAAATGGAATTTCTATTTCTAGGTCCTTGAGGAATCGCCACACTGTCTTGCACAATGGTTGAACTAATATACACTCCCACCAACAGTGTAAAAGTGTTCCTATTTCTCCACATCCTCTCCAGCATCTGTTGTCTCTCGTTTTTTTAATGATCGCCACCCTAACTGGCGTGAGATGGTATCTCCATGTAGTTTTGATTTGCATTTCTCTAATGACCAGTGATGATGAGCATTTTTTCATATGTTTGTTGGCCTCATGTATGTCTTGTTTTGTAAAGTGGCTGTTCATATCCTTCAACCACTTTTGAATGGGCTTATTTGTTTTTTTCTTGTAAATCTGTTTTAGTTCTTTGTAGATTCTGGATATTAGCCCTTTGTAGATGGGTAGATTGCAAAAATTTTTTCCCATTCTGTTGGTTGCCGATTCACTCTAATGACTGTTTCCTTTGCTGTGCAGAAGCTGTGGAGTTTGATTAGGTCCCATTTGTCTATTTTGGCTTTTGTTGCCAATGCTTTTGGTGTTTTGGTCATGAAGTCCTTGCCTACGCCTATGTGCTGAATGGTTTTGCCTAGGTTTTCTTCTAGGGTTTTTATGGTGTTAGGTCTTATGTTGCTGCTGACATGTAAGAAGTGCCTTTCACCTCCCACCATGATTCTGAGGCCTTCCAGCCATGTGGAACTGTGAGT
>CAUYLG010005029.1:0-26852 GCA_963573385.1 Cacajao melanocephalus | reverse complement strand
AATTATTATATTTATTATTATATATAATTATATTATAATAATTATGACAATTATTATTTGAGTCTCACTCTCACTCACGCTAGAGTGTGGTACATGATCTTGGCTCACTGCAGCCTCCGCCTCCTAGGTTCAACTGATTCTCCTGCCTTAGCCTCCTGTGTAGCTGGGAATACAGGCATGTACCACCACGCCTGGCTGATTTTTGTATTTTTAGTAGAGACAGGGCTTCACCATGTTGGCCAGGCTGGTCTCGAACTCATGGCCTCAAGTGATCCACCTGCCTTGGCCTGTCAAAGTGCTGAGATTACAGGCGTGAGCCACCGGACCTGGCCTCAAGAATTATTTTTTGTGTCTGCTGTGTGCCAGATATTTTTCTAGTTGTTGAAATAAATTCTGAGAATGTGATCAAATGTCTGATTCTGTAGAGTAGGTGTTCCAGGGCAGGAGTCAGCAAACTTTTTCTATAAACAGTAAGATGGTAAATATTTTAGGCTTTGCAGGCCATATGGTTTCTGTTGCAAATACTCAACTCTGATCTGATAGTACACAAGGACAATGTGGAAACAAATGAACACGGCTGTGTTCCATTAAAACTTTATATGAACATTTGGCCAGTGGCTTATAGTTTGCTGATCCTTGCGCTGATATATGTCTTGCAGGTTGAGGGGGATAGACCATGGTGTCGTCAGAAAAAGAAAAAAAAAGGAAGTGGTTAAGTTAGGAATGGGTTTGGTTCTAACAAAACCTCAATTTACTGATTTTATACTTTTCTCATTCTTCATATAAGTCTGGAGGTACGTGACCCAAGGCTGGCATATTAGCTCTTAGATATTGAGTAGGCAACCAGATGTCTGCCTCATTGAAGATAGTGGGCTCTGCATCAGATTGCTTGAATTTATATTCTTGAGTCATCCCTTGCTGGCTGTGTTAACTTGAGCAAATTAAATTAACCTCTCTATACTTCAATTTCTATTTGTGTAAAACCATGGTGATAATAAATCATACTTCAGGAGATGGTTGCCAGGATTAGAGGAATAGTATATATGAATTTGCTTAGAATAATGCCTGGCACAGAGTGAGAATTTAGTAATTGTTAATATTTTTGTTGGACTGACTGGTCAAAAAAATTTATTTAATCTCTTCAAAAATCCTTTGTTGTTGTTATTGTCTGATTGTTTTTTAGGAAGGATAAAGTTGTCTGTGTTGGGTTAGGAATGTGGCCGTCTTACAAGACTGATTTTGGCTCACTATGAAGGGAGATGTATGTTTTATTTCCCTGAGGAATGGTTACTCTCTGTGTTCCTTGAGTCCAAAACACCCTATCAGCCCTTCTAACTATCTCTTGAAAAATTTTCATGTATGGTGCTAGGTCAGGTAACTGTAGTGTCCTGGCTGTCTAACTGGCCATCCTACAAAGAAGGCAGGGTCAAGGAAACTCCCTTCTTTTTGAAAGGCCTGGGCTAAGTGAATGAGCATGGCTCTGTGGTTCACCAAGAAACCACGTCACATTTTCCGCAGACACTTCGGGACAGTTTGAAATGTCCAAATTTACAGTAAAGCCGGGAACTGCCATAGTTGTAGTTCTCCACCAAGGGAAGAGGAGAGTATTTGTTCTGATTTCAACTTTACACAGTTGAGGTGGTACTCATGACTCCAAGAGGGAATCTGAGCTGAAAAAATAATGGATCAATTTATGAATGACAGACCCATCCTTGGCCTCCACGGAAGGCAGAATGCAGATACCTTTAAAGCTGGCGATAGGAAAGCCAATCCCGATTTCCAGTGTACTAAGGCTCTCCTGACCTCTGAATATTGGGCTAGATGGGAAATAGGTCAGGTCCCGGATGGGTTCTTCACTGATTGAACTAAAAATCTTTTAAATGTTTTCTCACAGGTTTTTACAAGAAATGATGATCCTGAAACACAACGGCAGAATAGTAACATCTTTTCACTATTGTTTCTAATTTTGGGAATTATTTCTTTTATTACATTTTTCCTTCAGGTAAATGTCTCCACTTTCACTTTATTCGTTTTGAGAAATGCATCATTTTTCAACTGGGGGAATTTATAAACATCAGTGTAATTTGCCTTTTAGTAGAACTTCTCTATTAACATGGCTACTAACAGCCAACTTTTTCTGACATAGTGAAAAAAAGATGTTTGCCTCCTCTGGCTCCCTTGCTTACCTTCTCCTCTCTACCCTCACTTCCCTCAATGAAACCAGAGGGAACAGAGTGTTTGGCCTAATATGATGATTGGACGTGAAAGGCAGGGACTTAAAAATGGGGTGTGGGGGAGCCCAGGATACAAGTTTGGACATAAGTATTGCCAGTAAGTGTAAATCCTCAAATGTCTTCCTATGTTCTAAAAGCAATAACAAACAAACAAACAAAACCACATACTGGCTTAAAAAGAGTTTGAAGTGTTTATCATTCAACTTTTGTTAAAGGAGAAAGAATCATTTTAGTGATGGAAGAATGTCAATCCTTCAACAAAAATGTAGGAACCATTCGTAAAGAGTCGGATTTGTACAGCTTGCAAATCATTTGGCTGAAATGAAATGGCAAGGAAAGTTTAAAAGTTTAGTATGAGGGCTGGGTTCGGTGGCTCACACCAGTAATCCCAGCACTTTGGGAGGTGAGGCAAGTGGATTACCTGAGGTCAGGAGTTTGAGACCAGAATGGCCAACATGGCGAAACTCTGTCTCCACTAAAAACACAAAAATTAGCAGGGTGTTGTGATGCATACTGATGAAACCCTGTAGTCTCAGCTACTCATGAGGCTGAGGCAGGAAGTGTCTCAGAAACCTAGGATGCCAAGAGGTGGAGGTTGCAGTGAGCTGTGATCATGCCACTGCACTCTAGCCTGGGCAAGAGTGAGTCCATGTCTCAAAATAAATAAAGTTTAGTATGGCAGGACCATATTGGTTTTGGTTCAAGTGCTTCTTGTACCTGTTCCTGATTTTGTGTCCTTGGGCAAATAAGTAACCTGTCTAAGCTTCTGTTTTCTTAGTTGTAAACTAGGGATACTGGTATCTCCTCTTTAAAAGGATCATGTGACCAAGTGCCCAGGCCTGCGTGAGGCAGTAGTAGGTAATCACTTATTAATTGAATGATTAGCCACCTGTAATTCTTAAAGATAAAACTCTGAATTGATCTGTTTATTTAACATGTAAGCATGTGTTAAATTTTTAAAAAATAGAATATTGTTCTGGACATTATAGGAGGTGCAAAAGATAAACAGACTGACTTCTTTGGTTACTAAGTACTTACAGTCTCACTGGGAAATTTGACCTTACTAGAATAAATGTGACACTCTAGCTACTTCCAGGATTGCCATACCAGCTATTAATACCACAGGTGTTTGGAGAAGCTAAAGATTGCTCACTGTAAACTTGGTTAAGAAACTTGGAGTGAGGTAGGCTTTGAGCTGGTCCCTTAAATGTTGACAATTTGAATTGGTGAAGCAAAAGAAGTTAGACCACTACCTTTATAACATCACAGCTCTAGGTGCTTCGGGAGACTGGAACCTAGCTTGCCTGGAAAACAGGTGAGAACGAAGTCTGTGAATTATAGGACCTTAGAAGTCTAGAGATAGCAAAATGCCTAAAGATGTTAGACCGCCCAACTCCTCCTCTTAGTAACATGGGGAGCGAGCCCAGTGGGTAATTAAAAGCTCAGGCTCTGGGTTCTCATTCTGGTTAGGAGTCTCATGGACTCAGATTCAGATTTCAACTCTGCCACCTTCTAACTGTGGCTTCTGGATCTTATCAGCCGCACTAAACCTCAGTTTTTCTGTAAAGTGGGCTTTTCGTCTACACCACCGGTATAGCCTTGTGCCATGGCACACAGTTGCAGAAACATAGCAAGCCCTTGAAATCAGGCTTTCTGACTTTGTCTAATCTGCTTTAGAAAATACATCAATTCTCCCTCCTTTTATGTAATTGACGACTGGGTCTCTGACAAGGCATATTTCCGTCCACAGGGCTTCACATTTGGCAAAGCTGGAGAGATCCTCACAAAGCGGCTCCGATACATGGTTTTCCGATCCATGCTCAGACAGGTATGTCTACCGAAGGTTGTGCACTGGGATGTGTAGAACTCCCCGCGTGTGCTCTGTGGACTCAGATAGTGGGAGCTCTGTCATGTTACCCACGCCTAGCTTCTATATTGGTTGTCCCTCAGTCTTATGTCAGAGATGTGGCTGAACCACCCACTAGGTGCAGGCTAGGCTCTACGGTTTGACTGGTCTGGGTGGGCACAAGGAACTAGACCAGTTTGAGAAAGAGCCTCTAGAGTGGATTCACCTCTAGCCTTTGTCTTAGCAGTGGTGGGCAGTGCAGGCAGAAGGCATCTTTGATACCCCTCATCCCTTTCCTGTCTTTCCTCTTTCTCCTGGGAAACCCAGGGTGTGGGTGTTTCTTTCCACCAATAGATGCTCTCTGTACTCTTTCTTTCCACAAATCAAAACTCATCCCTGTGGCCCATTCCTCACTCCCCACTTTGTTTTCTAAGGCTAGACTGAAATGCTAGTTCAAGCTGCAGTGTTACTGGTTGTTAATGGGTTTGATGGAATGCTTCTCACGTTTTGCACCTTCGAAACCCTAACCATGGACACGTGAATATTTTCCTTGGGAAATGAGGAAGGAATTATAGGAATGTAACTCAGAGCAGCCTGGTTCAAAGGGGAAAGTTCCTTTAACAGTCATGAAAATTTTCTATGTGACTTAATAACTTTCCATTTTAAAAATCACTAATCACTTGCCATTGAGTAAAATGGTGCTTTAGAAGTCTGCCCCAGATGTGCCAGGGGTACTTGAACCCTGGCTAAGAGGCATCAGTTTGGTGTGTTAGGCTTTCTAGAGACATTCACATTTTTCCAGCTGTGTATGTTTCCTTAGTCCTTCCCTATTCCTCCCATTACCTCTTAAAAAGAAAATATATTTATGGGAATTGCTAGCTAGTGACTGACAGAGCCAGGACTGAACCTGAGTGAGAGAGCATGGTTTGATGGGAAACCGTGTCCTTGGACTCTCAGGTCGAACTGTACTTACAACTCTGATTCCATTTAAGTCAACACTGACCTTGCTCCAGAGCCAAATCTCCCATTACCCAACAAGTCCCCAGGCCAACTGCTATGTACATTATACTTTGGCAGCTGAGCTGATGGTTTGTGGAATGCCGTCTCTATAAATTGTTAAGTAGGACAAGCATTTATTAAGTGCCTTCTGCTTATAAGGTCTAGTACTTAGTATTGTAGGGCATTCAAACCTGAGTGGTCCCTGTATTCAAGGAAGTTACATTCCTGTGCGGAGATATTAAGCATGTAAGAATATTGAAAAGCAACTTGATACATACTATATATAATAAATTATTGCTCTGTTTTTTTTCTTAAATATTTTTGGGAAAAGTAATAGATACTTCTTTAATATAAAGAACCAGTTTAGATAGCTTCTTAGGGACCACAGTTATTTGTAAAACATGTACATTCATAGTTCAAATTCATAATCATGTTAGTATCTGTGTATTTAAAAATATAAATGGTTTTAAAAAGAAAACCTTACTTTATGTTGAATGTTACATGTTAATATGGATTGCTTTTGTTGATTTGTTTTTGACTCAAATCATTTATACTGCCCTGAGCTACATTTATCTAACTGCTTGTTCAGCCTCTCTGTTGGGTATCTAATAAGAGTTTCACTGTTTAACATTTCCAAAACTTAGCTTTTGACTCTTCCCCTCCCTACCAGACTTACTTCTTACCCACTCTTTCCTCATATCAGTAAGTGACAGCTCCATTCTACCAGTTGTTTGGGCTAAAAACCTTGAGGCCCTCCTTGACTCTTCTCTTTCTGTTAATATTGCAAAAGCTTCCTAACTGATCTCCCTGCCTCCATTCTTATACCAATCCAGTAGGTTCACCTTAAAACAGCCAGAGTCATTTTTCTAAAATAGAAATCAAATCATATCCTACTGCCCAAACCTGCTGAAGGCCGAGCCTAGCTCAGTCTGGAATCTTGACAGTTGCCTACAAGGCCATACACTGTGTGGCTCCCACTGTCTCTCAGACCTCATCTCCTACAACCATCTTTTTCCAGCATACCATCTATTCCGTACATAGTGGCTCACTGCCCAAGAGTAGGGGAGGGGAGGATCAGAGGAGCCAACTGAGAATACAAATCTTTCCAGAGGAAGGCGTGACTTTTGCAAATTCACACAAAGGTTCTTTTTAGGCTGCTGGCAGCCTTTAAGGTTTTCTTGCTGGTATATGAACAGATCAGGTATGCCTTTGCCTCAGGGCCTTTGCACATGTTATTTCTTCCTTCCCTGAGGTATTCTCATCCTTTTCTTCATTCAGGCCTCTGTTGAGATGTCCCCTTAGATAGGCCTTCTCTTTCCCCCTCCCAGTCTCTAAAATAGCACCTCCCTCACTTTTCTGTCTTTTTTTTTTTTTTTTGAGATGGAGTCTTTGTCTATCACCAGGCTGGAGTGCAATGGTGTGATCTCAGCTCACTGCAACCTCTGCCTCCTGGGTTCAAGCAATTCTCCTGCCTCAGCTTCCCGAGTAGCTGAGACTACAGGCGTATCCCACCACTCCCAGCTAATTTTTGTATTTTTAATAGAGACGAGGTTTCACCATGTTGGCCAGCTTGATCTCGATATTCTGACCTCATGATCCACCTGCCTCGACCTCCCAAAGCGCTGGGATAACAGGTGTGCGCCACTGTACCCGGCCCTGTCTTTCTTACCCTGATTGATTTTTCTTTTATTTGCGCCTTCCATCTCTAGAATCTAAGCTTCATGAAAGCAGCTACTTTGTCTTTTTTGTTCATACAGGTCCAACACTTAGAAATCATGTGTAGAACAAAGTAGGCACTCAGGCACTTTTTTGACAAATGAAATGGTCTATTTATGTGTTTTTATATTAAGTTTCTTTCTCGTGTATTGAATGTCACATCCTGAGTGCTAAATGCAGGGGACAAAAGTATAAACCAAACTGACCCTTTTGCTGCCCTCTTGAGCTGAGAGTCTCATAAACGGAGCTTTAAGATAATAAAACCATGTTCTGTGCCACAGGATGTGAGCTGGTTTGATGACCCTAAAAACACCACTGGAGCATTGACTACCAGGCTCGCCAATGATGCTGCTCAAGTTAAAGGGGTATGTGTCTCCTTTCTACTGGTGTTTGTCTTAATTGACCATTTTGGACCCCAGCATGAAACTAATTTTTTTTTGTTACAGGTATTATTTATAGTCATTAAGAAAATGTTCAGTAAATATCTAACCAACAAACATATCACATGCTTTTTATAACAAAATGTTAACTATTTAAACAGTATATACTATAGAGCTTATAGATCATTTGTAAACCTTCTTTTGCTATTGCTATTATTCATGCTATTAACAAGGTACTTATAGAATAGTTATTTAGAAAGAGAGTATAAAGTGCTAGTTAACATAAAATTGTAATTGCGAATGAAGAAAGGATGTATTTAATTGCTGTAAGAAAGTTTAAGGTTACTGTGGTTACAGAAGGGAAGGAAGACAATCCTCTAAAATATAGGTTGAAAGAAATGAAAAGCACATTAAAAATTAAAGGAAGGATAGAATAACTTTATCTTTAATAACTTAAAGTATGCTACTGTGTGAATCTCTTGATATAACTAGAAACTATTGAACTAGCAGGTTTTTATTTTTGGCTGAAGTGACAATTTCTTCAACAACAGTTTATGGCAAAAGTCCACAAAATGATGTAGAATTTGAAAAACTTCATGTGATCTCTGCTGTGTCTTTTCTCCTCTTGAACCTTATCCATCTTTATCTTTAAATCTTTCTGTAAGATAGTACTATATTAACATTTCTTCTGTCTAATATACGGGGCTTCTGTAAGAATAAATTAAGCTATAAATGAGGAAACACATAGAGTTATAACATTGAAATATAAATCTTAGGAGTCCCTCTTTTTTCTGTTGTTTGGATTAATTTCAGAAGGAATGGTACCAGTTCCTCTGTGTAATTGTTGTTTCAATACAAACTTCTTTGCTTAAAGCAAACAAAACAGTAAAATTCAAGGTTTAGATCAAGTTGTATAGAACGTAATTACCTGTACACGCCTGTAATCCCAGCTACTTGGGAGGCTAAAGCACGAGAATTCTTCAAACTCAGGAGGTAGAGGTTGCAGAGCTGAGATCACACCACTGCACTCCAGCTTGGGTGACAGAGTAAGACACACTCTCTCTTTCTCTCTCTCTCTCTGTCTGTCTGTCTCTCTCTCTCTCTCTCTCACACACACACACACACACACGTGCATGCGCACGCAAAAAGCGAAGAAGACAAGAGTGAGTGAAATAGAGTGAGTGAAAGGAAGAATCGTAAGTGCTAAGGTCAGCATTATATCCAGAAGTAGATGGGAAACCACTGTAGGGTTTTAGACACAAAAGTGATGATCCAAAATTTTTAAAAGATCACTATAGAAACTGTGTGAATAGGCCAAAGGGGCAAGCATAGAACGAGTCTATTGCATAATCCAGGAGAGAGATGATAGTGTTTTAGACTAGTATTGTTATACAAAAGGCTGTAAGATATAATTAATTCTTGATATATTTTAGAGGTACAGCCAACAGAATGTGTTGGTTGGATTAGGTGATGGATATGAGAGAAAGGGAATTTAAAGATGACTCCAAAATTTTTTACATGCACAATGGAAAAAAATGGAGTTCATTTTTTTTAAAAAAAGAGACAGGGTCTCTCTTTGTATATCAGGCTGGACTGCAGTGGTGTGATTATAGCTCACTATAACCTAGAACTCCTGGTCTCAAGCAATCCTCCCTTCTCAGCCTTCCTGGTATCTAGGACCACAGGCGTGCAACACCATGTTCAGCTAATTTTTAAATTTTTTGTAGAGAGAGGGTCTCCCTATGCTACCCAGTCTGGTCTTGAACTCCTGGGCTGAAACGATCCTCCTGCCTCTGCCTCCCAAAGTGTTGAGATTACAGGGGTGAGCCACCATGCCCAGTTGGAGTTGATCTTTATGAAATTAGGAAGCCTGCTAGAGAAGCAGTCTTGGTGGAGAATGGAGAGTCCTGTGTGGGACATGGTAAGTTTGTGACGTCTGTATTAGACATCCATGTGTAGATGTCAAGAAGGCTGAACTTAGCTAACTTTAGTAAACCTTTTATATAACAGGTTTACTAAATAGGTTTATTATACTTCTCCGTTCGTTTTGGTCCTCAGAGCTCTATAGACTCCAACTCTGTAGGAGGAATATATGTGGGACAGTGAGCGTTAGTCTTTGGAATAAAGGAACAGGAACCAGTGCAATGTGACATTGCACAATATGACACAGACCCTGTGATATGGGCTCATGTGCTTTGAGGAAAAATATCCCACATTCCATTTCATGTGGAAGACACAATCCTGGAGGGAACGCAGTCTTTTGCAGCAGAACCCGGAACGGATGTAGTCAGGGCATTCTGTATTGCAATTTTTCTTCCTTCCTCTTAAATTCCTCTGATGTTATGACCTGCCTTAGGCTACAGTGAGTTCTTATATTTTTTAAATTGGTGGTCACCTTTTTCCCTTCACAGTGCTGTTTGTGAGACCCTTTGCCGTATTCACTGTCTCTAATTGCCTCCTGGGGTCAATCTTCTGCTTTTCTCTTGTTTCCTCAGAGATGCTTCAAACTGGCACTTTCATGGCCCTGCCAGGATGGCTGCACTCACCTTATTTGAGCCATTCAGGCAAAATTATTTTCCAAAACTTAAAACAGTGGCTAAAAAGGAAAGCCCAGGGAATAGGAAATGAGCAGGTTGGTAAATATTGTCAATCTAGGAAAGCCCAATGTAGCTGTTATCACAGACTGGCTGAGAAGAGTTTGGATATACTTTACACTACTAGCTGACCTATTTTTGGCTGACAGGTTTTGGTTCCTCCCCTCAGTCCTACTCTTTACAATGAAAATTTCCTGGCTACTAATCTGTACTCTTCCATTCATCTTAGTCCTCATATTTATGTAGACTCCTACACTGTAGAAATGTAGGACAGTGAGTGTTAATCTTTAGGAAAAAGGAACAGTAACCAGTGCAGCGTCTGAAGTGCTAAATCAAATGAAGCCAAGGGGCTAAATCTCCTTGAAGCTTAAGGTCTTAGATCTTTTAGTTACTGTTTTTGGTACATTAAAGAATTTACCATCTTTCATCCGTCTTATTTATTTCCGGGGCCCTTGACTACCATCCAAAGCTAAACATTTATATGTCTGAAAGGTTATATAGCAGGGTAATTCCTCTGCTGTGAACTCAGGTGATATTCTAAGAGCTTCTCTCCTAAGCACATAAGCTGGTAGCTGTGGGATCTGACCAACAGACCTTGACCTAGCGATGGATGAACAAATGCACTTAGACATAGATACCCAGTGAAAGAGCAGACTAGGGGTCTGGGTCACTGACAGACCCTGATGAGGGTCCTGTAAATAGTTAGCTGCCATGGCCTTTACCAGCTGGCACTGTGGATAAAGGCTTTGAGTCTACATACTTGTGGATAATTAACATGGTCACCTTCCTTGGAGAGAGCAGTCTTACAAATGATTAAAGGTCAAGTTCTGAGGCCTAAAGCAAGCACCACTTACAGGTAATAACATTGTCGACCCCCATGTAGAGAGCAGTCATGTGCCCATGGATGTTCAAAGGTCAGTCTTAGGACCACGTAAGTAAACAAACTCTTTAGATAAACTCCCCTACATTCCTTTGTACTTACTCTTGCCTAATTGCCTCTGGGTAAGAACCACTGCCTTCAGTACATTCCTTCTTGAGGCTTTTGCAAAAGCCTTCCGGCCTTCCAAGAAGGTTTGTATCCTTTTCTCTGTAATTTTTATCTTATAATTTCTCCCACTACCCTGACGGACCCCTCCAGGTAACTGCAGTGGGAAATGGGCTCTGAGTAGGACTTGTAGATACTGAGAACGGGAACAAACTATATCACCCCTGTGCCACAGACATTCTCCAGCTTGCATCCTTTGACCTTCAAACTAAAGATGTGAAATGCAGAGAGCTGGCATTGAAAACCACTCCAGTCTGATTTATGCCAAATTTGGCAAAACATCCCTTTAATATAAGCTCAATGATTGCATCAACTAAAAATACAGGTATTCTATTGTTTATGATACCTCTTTCAGTGCTGGTGCAGCTCCATGGTATGGAGTTTAATGTTTTTAAAGGCTACTGATAGTTATAGCACTCTTTTCCTAAGTACTAGCCTGGTGTTTATATCAGGTAGGTGTTAAATGATTTTGAAGGGATTAATGTAGGGAATTATAAAGGATTCTGTTGTTACCAGAAAGGGGTCCTGAATCAGACCTCAAAAGAGGGTTCTTGGATCTTGTGCAAGAAAGAATTCAAGGCAAATCCATAGAGTAAAGTGAAACTAAGTTCACGTGTATACCTATGTAACAAACATGCATGATCTGCACATGTACCCCAGAACTTAAGGTATAATAAATTAATAAAAAATTTAAAAAAAAAAGAAAGTTAAGGAATAAAGAATGGCTACTCCATAGGCAGAGCAGCAGCATGGGACACTCAGCTGCTTATACTTATTGTTACTTCTTGATTACATGCTAAACAAGGGGTGGATTATTCATGAGTTTCCAAGGAAAGGCGTAGGTTCTTTACAGAACTGAGGATTCTTCCCCTTTTTAGACCATATAGAGTAACCTCCTGACATTGCCATGGCATTTGTAAACTGTCATGGCATTAGTGCTAGTGTCTTTGAGCATGTTAATGCATTATAATTAGCGTAAAATGAGCAGTGAGAACAACCAGCGGTCACTTTCATCACCATCTTGGTTTTGGTAGGATTTGGCTGACTTCTTTACCACAACCTGTTTTATCAGCAGGGTCTTTGTGACCTGTATCTTATGCTGACCTCCTATCACATTCTGTGACTTAGAATGCCTAACCTGCTGGGATTGTAGCCCAGTAGGTCTCAGCCTTATTTTATCCAGCTTATTCAAGATGGAGTTGCTCTGGTTTGAGTGCCTCTGACACTGTCACAGAATTCAGAGCAGAGAGAAGCTTTGGTTATTAGTCAGTGTACCAGCGTATATTAGAAGTTGGGAGAATCCAAAGTCACAGAGATGACTTTGCCCATCCCCATCCTAGACTGTACTCCATCATAGTCTTTACCTGACACCAGCCTCATTTGGGCAGAAGAAACTTTAGAGATGGAAAAGAACATGGGCCATTTCCGGAAAAAGCAGGTCTGGGATGGCTTGAGGGCACAGAATATTTCCAGGATAGAGGACATATGCTGGACTGAATTATAGAGTGATGGACTAAACTGACTTTGTAGCTTGACTTTTGGTTTCAGAGTTGGAAATCTGATTTAGAGTTGGATATTATACAGTGGTGAATTAAATTCACTCTGTACTTTGACTTCTGGTTTTAGAGCTGGAAATTAGTGCACACTAGTGAAAGTCATGCTTCAGACTCCCTCTGGAATTCAAGCAGAAGATTATGATGCCTGCTTACTACTTTAAATTAAATTCCAAAATTTGCAGCTCTGTATTTTTTACAAATTAAACATACTATCTCAAACAGACCTAGATATATTTGAAAATTATTGACAAATATTAAGCTTAAATTATAAGTAATTATATACCTAACATTGGGAAGTTCCATCATTCCCAGCTTGTCAGACTCCTTTATCTTGCTGATTTGCAGAGATTGCTTTAGTAATGTTGCTGTGATTAACGAAGATTTTCTTGGTATTTAAAGATGAGAAGAGATGGGAATATGTAATTGAACTCTAAATTCTACTTTCAGCATTCTGAAATCATGGGAATTATTACTGTAGAAACTCAATAAACTTATCGGTAAACCTTTATTTTTTTATTTCAGAACTGAGAAAATAATGAATATCATCTCATGAAGGTGTGTTTTTAGAAAATAGAAGCACAAATTGTGAAGATAATAGTTTTTAAAGTTTCTCTTAATTTGTTTTGTTTGCTTTGCAGGCTATAGGTTCCAGGCTTGCTGTAATTACCCAGAATGTAGCAAATCTTGGGACAGGAATAATTATATCCTTCATCTATGGCTGGCAACTAACACTGCTTCTCTTAGCAATTGTACCCATCATTGCAATAGCAGGAGTGGTTGAAATGAAAATGTTGTCTGGACATGCACTGAAAGATAAGAAAGAACTAGAAGGTGCTGGGAAGGTGAGTCAAACCAAATATGATTGATTATTCAAGTAGAGTAAAATATTCTGATCAGTGTTGTTTTGTTACTCCCTACTGCCTACTATGCTGTAAGAATGTGTTTATAACCATTCCTCAAAGCAATTTTTTATGCTTATTCAGTAAATTAGAAACTTATACTAAGTAGGAAAGCCAGTTCTTGGACTCAAATGCCGATAATTAACTTTAACATATTTTTTTCAGTTTCAGGCCATTGTCTTCACATTGTTCTTCTTTCCTCCTCACTTTTCTCCTTTCCTTAGTTACTTTCTTCTTTCTTTTCTCTCACTTTCCCTCTCTCTCCTTCCTCCCTCCCTCCCTCCCTCCCTTCCTTCCCTCCCTCCCTCCCTCCCTTCCTTCCTTCCCTCTTTCCTTCCTCCCTCTCTCCTTCTCTCTCTCCCTCCCTCCCTCCCTTCCTCCCTCCCTCTCTTCCTTTCTTCCTTCCTTCTTCCCTCCCTCTCCCTCCCTCCCTTCCTCCCTCCTTCCCTCCCTCCTTCCTTCTTTTCTGTTTTCTTTCAATCTTAAATCCATTCCTTTATTGAGGAAAGTAAGCCCATTTTATTTGTACATGTGATGGGGGAGATTAAATATGGAAAAACTCTAGGGGTATTTATTATATCTGGTTTAAATTATTACTACTCTTTCTTTTTTGATCATGCTCCTCCCTTCATCCTATTTCTGTTATCTTTACTCTTTTTTACTTCTTTTTTTTCCTGCATGGTTACCTTTTTTTTTTTTCATTATTTAACAAATGCTTATGTGTCATTTACTGTATTTCCTGGCAAATGTCTTACTCCTTTTAGCAACTATATGAGATAGATTCTATTATCTCATCTTTCAGGTGGGGCTGAGGCACAGGCAGGTAATGCCTCTGGACTTTAGAGCTGATAGGCCTTGGAGCTAGGATTCATACTCAGACAGTTGTGCTCCAAAGTTGTGCCTCTTTCTGTTATAAAATGAAGAGTTCCTCTGATGGCAGAACGCAGTCTTTTATCACATGACCTGTATCATAGTGGAAATGAGAGGTCAGAGTAGGGCTGACTGCCAGAACTAACATTCAGGACAGGAATGTATGTGTGATGAACATTTTGAGGTTCCCAGGAGTTGTGGCAGGGACTCAACGCAGATCAGAGTGGCTCTGGTTGTCAGTAGCCCCAGGTACCTCATCAAGTGAATGATGAAAAAGGCCCCAGATGTTAGTCATTGCCACTAAGACTTTGTCCTTTACCTCTCTGCTATCTCTTCAGATTCTTTATTCTGTTTTGGGGGGAGTTCCTTCTGGAAAATCCTTTGGCCCAACTTTAGTGCCTCCACAACCAGTGTCGATAGGGGACAGACCTCATGCAAGACATCCTATCAGGCTCCCAGAGGCCCATTTCTGGAGGTAGAGCAGGATGGCGCTGACCCACAGGGGTCTGTTGTGGTCAGGCTCAAGTAACATTGGCCCCTGCCGGGGAATACATTCTATACCAATGACTTCCTTTAATACTGTACTCTGCGGGCCTCCCCCATAGTGTTGACTCTTCCCCTGGGAAGATGGAAAAATCTAGCATAAAATGTAAAAAAAGAGAAAGCATTCTAGTTAATACTGTCATTATGTAATGAGGTATTTGAAATGTCCCAGAAGGGAGTCTTAGATTGCTTTTAGGAAGAAGATGATCCAATCTGATCTAAACTAATTCATGCAATGAACTACACGTTAGTGCCTTTGAAGCAATGCATAAGATTTAAGACCCTTGGAGTCCTGTCAGAGGGGCCAAAGGAAGGGGAGCAGATGGAAATGGATATGTGTGGTTATGGCAGATGTTCTGAGTAAAGGTCAGGGATGTGATACATGTTCTAATGCAGTGGTGGCTCATGAGAGGGACAGAAGTAGGTAGGGAAAGTAGTGGAGCTGCACCAACCAGTCTACATAATACTGAAAATCAACTTCCACCTGATCACAATTCTCAAGCTACTGTTTAGTGTTTCTTATATAACAAGTATCATACTTACAGCTCTAAATACATGATCTCATTTAATGCTCTCAATAACCCTGTTGAATTATTCCTGTTGGACAGATAATGAAACCCGAGATTGAGAGATCAAGTAATTTGCCCAGTGTCACACAGCAACAACCTCCTAATCAACCTCCCTGCTTCTAACTCCTTCCAGTCTTGTCCAACTAAGTTCTACATTCTTACAGAAGTCATTCTGATCTCTCATAAATAAAAATCTGATAATGCCAACCCCTACTTAAAATTCCCAAATGGCTTCTGGTCATACTTGGAACAAAATCTAATCTTTTATCATGGCTTATCAAACGCGGCATGATCTAACCCCTGATGACCTTTATGGCCTTATCTGGCATCACAGTCTCTTACGCCTGTGTGCTCTGGCCCAATGGGCATTCTTGCAATTCCTGGAACACGCTAAGCTGATTGCCTTTGATCTTCTCTTGGCTGACTTTATCTTATTCATATCTTAAAATTATTACCTCTTTAGAGAGGCTTTTCCTGACACCTGAATTAATTCATGATACTTCTTAGCCCTTTATGTTTCTTTCTTATTTCTTTGTTTATTGGTTAATGGTGTATCATTTGTTTGATTAATAGTGTATGTGACATTAGAGTCCACTCTTACTCTGACTATGTGATGTCAAAATCTGCTCGTAACCTCTACCCTGCCATTGATCTGTGCTCTGTAGTTTTTCAGCACATTATTGTGGACTAGTGAGCATTTCTGTAAAATACAGGTGACCCTTGAACAGCATGGGTTTGAACTGAGTGGGTCCACTTACATGTAGGTTTTTTTCAATAAACAGATTGGAAAATTTTTTGAAGATTTGCAACAGTTTGAAAAACTCACAAGCCATGTAGCCTAGAAATGCCAAAAAAAAAATAAGAAAAAGTTAAGTATGTTATAAATGCAAAAAAATATATATATATAGACACTGGTGTTATCACTTACTACCATAAGATATACACAAATCTATTATTAAAAAGTTAAAAGTGATAACATCTTATGCATATGAACACTTACAGACCGTGCATGGCACCATTCAGTCAAGACACATGCCAACAAATGTAAAGATACAGTGTGATATGTTTTGGCCCTGTGTCCTCATCCAGATCTCACCTTAAATTGTAATCCCATGTGTCATGGAAGGGACCCAGTGGGAGGTAATTGAATCATGGGGGTGGGTTCTCATGATAGTGAATAAGTCCTGTGAGAGCTGATGGTTTTATAAAGGAGAGTTCCTCTGCACATGCTCTCTTGTCTACTACCATGTAAGACGTCCCTCTGCTCTTCCTTCATCTTCCACCCTGATTGTGAGGCCTCCCAGCGATGTGGAACTGTGAGTTCATTAAACTTCTTCCCTTTATAAATTACCCAGTCTCAGGCGTGTCTTTATTAGCAGCATGAGAAGAGACTAATACATGGTATTAAATCATGAAATAAAACCATAGTAGGTACTGTACTATGCCAGTAATTTTGTAGCCACCTCCTGTTGCTATTGCAGTGAGATCAAGTGTTGTATCTACTTAAAGTGCAGTGACATTAATCATCTCAG
Source organism: Cacajao melanocephalus (assembly GCA_963573385.1). Lineage (NCBI taxonomy): Eukaryota > Metazoa > Chordata > Mammalia > Primates > Pitheciidae > Cacajao > Cacajao melanocephalus. Next base: position 10,069 of record CAUYLG010005029.1, on the reverse strand, counting down.
CAGGAGCAATTGGTCTCTCCAGAAAATTGCATATTGCAGTAAAAAGCGATCTGTCATGGTTCTTGCATGTTTTAAAAATTATGTTTAGTGCAATACCGTAAACATTAAATGACATCAAGGAACCCATATGAAGTGCCACTAGTGAGTGATGCTGGAAGTGCTCCCAACAAGCAGAGAAAAGTCATGACGTTACAGGAAGAAGTTGAACTGTTGGATATGTACCATAGATGTGAGGTCTGCAGCTGCAGTTAGTTGCCTGCCATTTCAAGTTAAATGAACCTAGCATAAGAACCATTGGTAAAAAAAAAAATTGTAAAAGCCATGACTGCAGCCAGAGCAGCAGGTGCAAAAACCTTGCACTTTTTGTACAATACCCTTATCTCATATTGACGATGCAGCTTTTACATGGGTACAGGATTGCTGTAAGAAAAGCATACCTTTAGACTCTGATATGATTAGAGGAAAAGCAAAGTCAACTCATTAAAAGTAAGATGAAGGATCTAGAACTGGATAATTTAATGGCAGCAAAGGATGGTTTGATAATTTTAGAATAGATTTGGCTTTAAGAAATGTCAAGATAGCGGGAGAAGCAGCTTCTGCCAATCAAGAGGCAGCAGAAATGTTCCTAGATGTGGTTTTTAAAAAATTATTGAGAAGAAAGGATATCTGCCTGAACAGGTTTTTAATGCAGTTGAAAGTGCCCTATTTTAGAAAAAAAAAAATGCCACAAAGGACATTTATTAAGAAGGAAGAGAAGCAAGTCCAAGGATTTACGTCAGAAAGCGATAGGCTAACTTGACTGTTCTGTGTAAATGCAGTCGTATTTATGATGAGTCCATATCTGTAGATATACCCTTATTTGTAAAACTGCTCATCCCTGATCTTTGAAGGGAAAAGAGGAAAAGATAAACCTCAGCTGCCAGTCTTTTGGTTGTACAACAAGAAGGCGTGGGACAATAAGAACCCTTTTTCTGGATTGATTACATTGATGCTTTGTCCTTTAAGTCAGGAAGTACCTAGACAGTAAGGGACTGCCTTTTAAAGTTCTTTTGATACTAGACAATGCTCCTGGCCACCCAGAACCCATGAATTTAACATCAAAGGTATTGAAGTGGCCTACTTGTCTCCCAACCATGTCTCTAATTCAGGCTTTAGATGTAGGAGTTATAAGAAATATTTTTTTAAAAAATAAATTTTTTTGTAGACGTGAGGTCTCATGTTGCCTAGGCTGGTCGCAAACTCCTGAGCTCAAGCAATCCTTCTGCCTTGGCCTCCCAAAGTACTCGAATTACAGGTATGAGTCACTGTGCCTGGCCACTCAGATGGATTTTTAACGCCATCACAAAGCGTATAGTACTCTATGGAAAGGATTGTTAATGCTATGGTAGAAAGCCACCATAAAGAAGAGCGTAATGCAAGTCTGTAATCCTAAAACAAAAAATTTCTCCTGGAGAAAACTGTGTCCAGATGTACATGATTTCACAGGATTTATGACAGAGCCAATCAAGGAAATCACAAAAGAGATAGGAGATGTGAAAAAAAGGTGACGGGTGAAGGGTTTCAAGGCATATATTTTGGAGAAATTCAAGAGCAAATAAACATCACACCAGAGGAATTAACAGAAGATGACTTGTTAAAGATGAGTGTTTCCAAACCAGTACGAAACAACGAGAAAGAAGATACAGGAGAAGCAGTGCCACAAATGGAACTGACTTTACTTAATCTGGCAAAAGGGTTTCAATTATTCAGGACTACTTTTAACTTCTTTTATGACATGGACCCTTCTGTGATACAGGACTGAAACTGAAGCAAACAATGGAGGAAGTATTGGTACCATATTGAAACGTTTTTAGAGAAGTGAAAAAGCAAAAAAGTCAGAGACTGCAGTGTATGTCAGTTACAACAGGTGTGCCTGCCTCTCCTGCCTCCCCTTCTACCACCTCCACCTCCTTACCTCTGCCACCCCAAGACAGCAAAACCAATCCCTTTTCTTCCTCCTTTTCCTTAGCCTATTCAACATAAAGACAGTGATGATAAAGACCTTTATAATGATCCTCTTCCACTTAATGAATTGTAAATATATTTTCTCTTGTGATTTTCTTAATGACATTTTCTTTCCTCTAGCTTACTTTATTGTAAGAATACAAATATATGTTACACATACATACAAAATACATATTAATTGACTGTTTATGTTATTGGTAAGACTTCTGGTTGACAGTAGGCTGTTAGTAGTTAAGTTTTTGGGTAGTCAAAAGTTATATGTGGATTTTCAACTGCAAGAGGGGTCAGTCTCCCTAACCCCCATGTTGTTCAAGGGTCCATTGTAGATGCTCTTTTCCTTTTCAGAAATAAAAGCCATAGATAAGTTTATTTGAGGGTAGGAAGAGTAATGTGAAGAGTCTTTTTTTTTTTTCTTTCTAGAAGCATACATTTTTATTTCTTCAAAACTATTTAGTACATGACAGTTTCCAAGGGAAATTCGATGCTATTTGTTCTTGAATTAGAAGTTCTCTCTCCTCATGGTGATTACTGAGTCTCCATTTAGAACTCTTGGAATAAACGAAGCTGTGAGCATGCGGGGTGCTAATTAAGCCTTTTCCTAATTGCTTCATTGTGCGTCAAGATGAAGACAGTCCTGAAGTTACTATACTGTTTTACTCACCATGCAAGCTGTGTGACTCCAACTTCCAGTTTTATTGGGCTGTATTCTCACTGAAAAGCAGTGATATTTACAAACCAATCCCAAGCAAGACACTCCTGCCTTGGAAAATAGTGCACAGAAAACATTTCTTAAAACCATTACACTGAAATATACAGTAAAATTTGTTTTTCAGTAGACATTGTTATAGTCTGTTGAATTTTCTTACTAATCTGGAAAACCTATCTGTTTGTTTGAATTCTGATAATTAGAAATATTTGTAATGTGTCTGACAAAAGGATTGTCTTTGGGAATTTGAAGGTGAATTTTTTTTCTCATCTTTTGCTTTCTGCACTTTTATTATTGTCTAAAATGACTATATATTATTTTTATAATGTGTAAAAGAAGTTATAAAATGTTTTAACATAAATTAAATCTGGACATTTTCCTAACTTTCTAAGTAGCTTTTGGTAAACATAATTCAATCTCCTTAGCCTGTCAGTGCAAAAATAATATTTTAAATTTTATTTTTAAATAAGTTTTTGTTTCTAAGAATGTTACTAATTTTTTTTACTTCTAATAGCTTTTGATATTAGTCTTCAAAACTGACTTAATGTCTTATGAAATGCTTGCTGTTATTTTCAAAGTTAGGTAATTTATGTAGGATTCAGTGAGGAATAGTGGATTTCACATTTATGATTTTTAATCTGTAAAACACCCTAAATTAAATGTGTCTTTATTAGAATCTGTTCTGACCAGTGTAGAGGCCAGATAGAAGAAGAACATCTTAAACAATAGAGAGTCATTTCTCTTTGTGACTTATAATTCTGGAAATTATTTCTCTTAGAATCATAGCACTAAAGGGGACTTTAGAGACCCTATAGTCCATCCTCCTCATTTTGCAAATGAAGAAAATGAGACAGCATGGTGGTTCAAGGTTGTGTGGCTAATATAGGCTGAAATCTCATCTTGTACACTGGTGTTCTTTGCATTTTCAACATCCCTTTATTCAGACTCTAGAGGTGATGAAGGATATATGTTTCCTAATCAAATTGTTTTGTTGGAAGTAACATTCAATTACAACATAATTAAATGATGGAAACTTTCTTTTTAAGATGGAGTATCAACCTGAAGGTTGCATTGAGCCGAGATCATGCCACTGCACTCCAGCCTGGGTGACAGAGTGAGACTCTGTCTCCAAAAAAAAAACCAATTTGGATACCAAATTAACCAACTAATTTGAGCTATCTGGCCTTATTTTTAATAGTTTTTAGTACAGGCTGGACACTACTTTAAAAAAAGCAATCACTGTACTAGGAAAGTATATTGGTTTTGTTAGGACTGAAGTTCATTAACTTCAATGTAATCATTCTTCCTATTACTGAAATCAGATTGGAACCACTAAAGATCCAAACCTTCTGTCTGGTAATAGAAAGTAAAAATCTAGACATCCTTTACATTTGAAAGCTGTTTTTAACATTATGTTAAAATGCCAAATATGTTCTTTCTAGAAAAATATTTATTTTTGTTTTTGTTGGATAGCTTTTAATTGAATTTCAGTGAAGTGTGATTTTGGGTAGATGCTCATTATGTTTTTGAAAGTTTACTATTCCAAAATAAAGATTTAGATGACTGGTCATATTGCCTTTACAGAAATTCCAGAGAACTAATTTTTAAAACCATTAGCATTTAGAACTTTTTTTGTTTTGTTTTCTGACATATTCTGACAAAGAGCAGCAAACCACTGCTGTGTGGCATTCTTGGAGCGTGCTATGAATGTGCTTTTTAAGAAATTAAAAATGAGGAGATCATTAAAAAAAAAAGATGGAGTATCACTCTGTCGCTCAAGCTGGAGTGCAGTGGTGCCATCTTGGCTCACTGCAATTTTTGTGTCCCAGGTTCAGGCGCTTCTCTTACTCTGTCTCCCAAGTAGCCTGGGATTAAGGGATATGCCACCGCACCCAGGTAATTTTTGTATTTTTAGTAGAGATGGGGTTTCACTATGTTGGCCATGGCTGGTCTTGAACTCCTTACTTCAAGTGATCCACCTGCCTCCACCTCCCAAAGTGCTGGGATTACAGGCATGAGCCACCACACCCAGCCCAAAACTTCCTGGAAGACAGATTAATAGTGTGTGCCACGTTCCTTAAAAAGTAAAAAAGTTAATTCAAGCCAGGTGAGGTGCCACATGCCTGTAATCCTAGCTACTGGGCAGACTGAGGCAGGAGGATGGCTTACCCAGGAGTTTGAGGCTGTATTGAGCTATGGTTATTACACCTGTGAATAGCCACTGCACTCCAACCTGGGCAATGGAGCAAGACCCCATCTCTAAAATAAAAAAGTTTTTTTTTTGACCTATTAATTTCACCGTAGGAAATTTTCCTGATAAACCAATTCAATATGGACAAATGTTTAGGTACAAAGATGTTTATCTCAGCATTATTTTTAATAAGAAAGGAATACTTAATTGCTTGTGATATTAAAGGACTCATTACACATCTCATTATTAATGTGTATTTAATGAGCATGGAAAATGCTTTTGATATTAAGGTAAAAATGATATAGAGCTAAAGATAAGAGTTTCATCACAATCTTGTTAAATATATTCATGCACTTGGGAAAAAAACAATATGCAAATGTGTAAAATATACTTTTTAAAAAAAAAACACATTTATTCAGTGTCATGATCAGACTATTACATTTAGCAATCAATAGCATGGGTGCAAAAAAAAACTACATTAAAACCCTTTGTTGGAATGCTTTACACTTTCCACGAAACAGAAACTAAAATAACCTGTTATACAATTAGTCACAAATACAGTCCTCAAGTTTTTTACCCATACACATGAGTATTGTCTAAAACATGTCTTCTTGTAGCAGCTAGGCCCTGCCACCACTGTGCTTGGCTGAGTTCACAAATCTGTTGTAACCTGTAGCTTCCCTGTCACTTCTCTGACTCTTCTCTCCTAAGCTTTGTTTCTTGGCAGTAATTAAAAATCTGCCACTGCTGTAGCTACTGCTGCTACTGGAACTGCCATAGCCACTTGGGTTTTGTGGTTTGGCAAAGTATTGTCCTTCACCACCGTAGGGGTCAGAGCTTCTACCTCCAAAATTTCCTCCCTTCATGGGTCCAGAATTTGAAGACTGATTGTTGCAATTGCCAAAATCATTATAGCTTCCACCACCTCTAAAGTTGCTTCCATCATTACCAAATTCATTATAGCCATCCCCACTACCACCATATCCACCACTGCCAAGGCTGCCACCAAAGCCACCACAACCACTGAAGTTTTCTCCACGACCAAAGTTGTCATTCCCACCAAATCACCTCCATGACCACCACCAGAGTTTCCAGAACCTCTTCGACCTCTGGCTGGATGAAGCACTCGCCATCTCTTGCTTTGACAGGGCTTTCCTAACTTCACAGTTGTGGCCATTCACAGTACGGTATTTCTGAATGACAGTCTTATCCACGGAGTCACAGTTGTCAAAAGTTACAAAAGTGAAGCCAAAGAGGGCTTTGCCATTGCCTTGGTCAGTCATGATTTCAATCACTTCAGTTTTTCCATGCTGTTCAAAATAATCTCTTAGGTGATGTTCTTCAGGGTCTTCTTTAATGCCACCAATGAATATTTGTTTCACAGTTAAGTGGGCACTTGGTCTTTGAGAACCTTCTCTTGAGACAGCTGTCTTTGGTTCCACAACTCTTCCATTCACCTTGCACAGCTTTGCGTTCATGCTGCAACCACCTCCTCCACAGCGGCATATGAGACAACCCACAGCCCCTGAGCGCTTGGTGTTTGGGTCTCTCATTAGCACACAGACTCTGAGTGTTCCCCATTGCTCAGAATGGCTCCTCACACTCTCATCAGTTGTTCCAAAGCTCTACCCCTACATGAAGAGCTTCCGCAGTTGTTCAGGCTCTTTAGAAGACTCTGACTTAGACGGGACGGCAGTGGGAAGAGACTTTGGCCACACTTCCTCAGCTTTTCTGTCACTTAGGAGAGCCCCTGGTTCTCAATCTTTTGTCCAAGTCCTGAATTTGCATTTCACATAAATCCCAAATACTATTCTTATTCATTTGAGAACTGTGCTGTTAAAAATGCAGTAGAGGGGATTTATATCCTGGATGGAAGTTTGCGCAAAATAGTTTTTTAAAACGCAAACTATGAAGGTTTCCTACAAGTCTTTTTTTCATTTGGCATGGGGACCAGATGGAATCAGAAGCAGTAAATATAACCGATCTTAGAATACATTAAATATAGAAAAAAAGATCCAACTACCTGGTATGCAATCCAACCATCTCAAATACTAAAACTTTATGTTCAGTCATAATATTTTCCTCTTGGAATGAAAACATCTGAGTGTAATAGTAAAGCAACAGGGACTCACCAGAGTGAAGTTATCACTTGCCTGCAGAAGAGGAGACATTTAAAAGCACTCTATTCCCTGTGGCCCTCTTTATTATAAAAGTTTCATGATAAATCCATCCCCAGCTAATGCCTAGGGTGATTTAAATATATAGCAGCAGAGTCTCCAGTGGTCAATTGAGGGATAATGAGTTCTGGAACTGCCAAAGTGCACAGAAATCCTCCTGGTTCAAGCTTTTTGTTTTTTCCTTTGGGAAGTGATGCACGCATCAGCAGTAAAGGAGAGGAATATTTGAAAAGAAAGGGAGGCTGAGAGGCTGAGGGAAAGACAGAGGCTAGGCTTTTGTGATTATGTAATTCAAATGTGTACCAGCTGGCATGCTGAAAAGTCTCTCTCAACAGGCCGCGCACTCCCATGCTGAACATCCAAATGGAACATTTCTCATATCGTCACAGTCTTGTTCATAAACACAGAAGTATATTTGGTATAAGCGAATCCTTGGATACATTTTTAGAAGTGAATGATGGAAAATTTAACTCTAAAGTCTGCCTGTTCCACCGCACACACACACACACACACACACATACACACACACACTCTCTTCACTCACACTGTGATGACTTTCCATCTCTTCACACTTGTACTTTTAAAAATATCAAAAGCCTTGTGCTTGGAAATCTTCCTTCCTTTCAGTTTCAGATGTCCCTTCTCCTTCCCTATTTGAATACAATTACCAATTACAATCAGTTTCAGAACTCCTTTCCCTTCAAAACAGGTTTATAATGACTAAAAAATTATTTTTCACTTGCGAAAATTTTAAGGTTGTAAGCAACTTTAAACATGTTATATTTAGGAGTGCTTGGCAATAGGTATCCTTAAGAAAAATAAAATGTAAGTCTAAAAGCTTACATACTGAGTAGTTTTGCTAATTACTAGACTATAACTTTCTTCAAGGGAAGGAGGGCATTTGATTTATGAAAAAGTTATTTGACTAGCATAAATCCTTGGAGTTCAAAGAACCAAGGGTCCAAGGCAAAAACATATGTAGCATCTCTTAGACCTCATATTCTAAAGAAAAGAAAGAAATGTGAAAAAGACTAGAAAGGAAAGGAAAAGAAAAATATTTTGAGCACTGGATCATAGTAGGTTCTTAATAAATATCCTGTATATTTACCCATATTTTCTGAATGAGTTTAACATTGTTTCTCTTTATGTAGCCTTTTACTTTATCACTGGCTTTATGCAATTTGATTGTGCTATACTTGGTGTAGTGTTTTTCATGTTTCTTGTGCTTGGGGTTCATTGAGCTTCTTGGATCTGTGGGTAATGAAATTTGAAAAAAAAAATTCTATCATGTCTTCGAATATTTTTTCAGCCCTCCTGTCTTTTTTCAGAAACTCTAGTTACATGTTTGTTAGGCTCTTGAAGATGTCATACAATTCACTGATGCTCTTTTCTTTCAGGTTTTTAAATCTTGGGTATTTTATTTTATTTATTTATTTATTTTTGAGATGGAGTCTCACTGTTCTCGCCCAGGCTGGAGTGCATTGGCATGATCTCAGCTCACTGCAGCCTCCGCCTCCCAGGTTCAAGCGATTCTCCTGCCTCAGCCTCCTAAGTAGCTGAGATTACAGGCACCTGCTACCATGCCTGGCTAATTTTTGTATTTTTAGTAGAGACAGGGTTTCACCATGTTGGCCAGGCTGGTCTTGAACTATTGACCTCAGGTGATCTGCCCACCTCCTCCTCCCAAAGTGCTGAGATTACTGGCATGAGCCACCTCTCCTGGCTCAAATCTTGATATTTTATCTTAAACAGTTCTTAGTGCTATTTCTCTAAGTTCATGAATTCCTTCTTCAACAATTACTGTTAATCCCATTCAGTATATGTCATCTCAGACATTGCAGTTTTTATTTCTAGAAATTTGATTAGATATTCTTTTCTTGGCACATGATGCTTTGTTCTGTTACTTTTAAAAAATTATTTTGAAATGATTTTAAATTTACAAAAATACAAGGAGCTGCAAAAGATAGTAATGAGCATTCCCAAAGATAGTACAGAGTGTTTCCAGTTCCCATTCTGCACCCAGTTTACTTAAAAGTTAACATCTTACATTATCATGATGCATTTATCAAAACTAAGAAATTAGCATTGGTACAGTACTATTAAGTACTGACTTTATTCAGACATCCTGGTTTGTAGCTTTAAAAAAATATTTTAAATATATTAGTCTTTCATGTTCAGTCTTGTAGTTTCTTAAACATATGTAATTCAATTATAATAACTTTTTAACTCCTTGTTTACTAATTCTATCAACTGTGTCATTTCTGGGTCAGTTTCAATTGGTTGATCTTTCTCTTCATTACAGGTCATATTTTCTGGCTTGTGTGTCTATTAATTTTTATTTGGATGCCAGGCATTATGAATTTTATCTTATTGGGTGCTAGATATTTTTTTATTCCTATACATGTTTTTCAGCTTTGTTCCGGGAGGGAGTTAAGTCACTTGGAACAGTCTGATTCTTTTCTCCTCCCTATGCACATCCTGGAAACTCTCTCCAGATAGTAGAATAAGGTAATTATAAGGTTCATCTTGTATGTTTCCCATCTTTCAGGGATCACTGTTCTTCATTGACTTATATCCTATGTGTTAAAGACTATTGTTTCATATTTTTTTTGGTATATTTCTTCACATATTTCATACATTTTCATACATTTGTTGGTTGTTTTGCCTTTTTTGTTTGTGTGTTTCAGGCAGAGAGTAACTTCAGTTCCTATTACTCCATCATGGCTAGATCATAGTCTCAGGAAGTTTAGTAGATACTTGTTGAATGAATGAATGAACTCTATTTCTGATTATATTGGAAATCATTGCTTTATAGCAGTGCTTTAAAACCATTGCAATGCTTTTTAAAACCAAAGCAATGCTTTTTTTTTTTTTTTTTTTTTTTTTTTTGAGGCAAGTGAAAAGGGAAAACCAACCGTGAGTTGACTTGGACACAACCAACACCCATAAAACACCACCCCCCAAGGTGAAATGTATAAGATTCAATAAGAA
>CAUYLG010005027.1:0-183033 GCA_963573385.1 Cacajao melanocephalus | reverse complement strand
GCCAGCCAATATTTTATTTAAACCTGTGAAATGCTATGCAATTGCTGAGGAGTGATTTACTTCCAATTATGTGGTCACTTTTAAAATAGGTGTAATGTGATACTGAGAAAAATGTATGTTTTGTGGATTTGGGGTGGAGAGATCTGTAAATATTTGTTAAGTTTACTTGTTCCAGGTCTGAGTTCAAGTCCTGGATATTTTTTACTTTGAATGTGTGCTTTAGATTGTCAATGATTTGGATAGTACCCACCTTCCATAGGGTCTTTTCTGAACCACTGCCTTAACAAACCAGTGATGGTGAATTGTTCTTAATTTTGATTCAGCTTCAGTTTCCCTGGACATTGCTGTTCATAATAAAGATTAGGAATTTCCTGTTATTTGTGAAGCAACAGTCATAAGTCTTGGCTGTCACTGCATAGTTCCCTACTCTGTAAACCCACAGTGTTTTATTTATTTGGGGTGATATTACTTACTAAAATCTTCACTGTTTTATAGGTTTTTGTTTACCCAACTTGTCTTATCTCCCAAAGTAGACTAGCAGCTTCCAGAGGATGAGAACCTGCCTGATTATTATAGTAAGAAAACTTTTGTTGTGTGTGCCTCTAGTGGTAGGAATGTTTGCTTCAGACTGACGTAGTTGAAACCCACACCAGGAGTTATCCCTAGCTGATGGAAATTATCCTTGCCAAGATGATTATTCTTCCATTCTAGGAAAATTCACATCCAATAATTGGTTGATCTGAGGGTACAAAGGTCCAGCTTCCATGCCTCTACTGGGACATCTCTGAAGGGCTATCCTAGAATCAGGAAACCCATGAGATTGGCTGAAGCTCCTATTTTTCTTGCATTTCAGTTTAGCTGGTCCCTCTGTCCAGTCATGATGTTGTCAGTAACAGACCCCAATAATCTTTCTGGTACTGTAAACTCAGAGTCTTAGAACCTGACTCCCAGAACAACTGACCTAAGATAGCATTGTCTAGATGGGACATTCAGTTAAATGTTTAACTTGAATTGGAGCCTTGTCTAGATGGGACAGTTAAATGTTTAACTTGAATTGGAGCCATTTGACTGATACTGGACTGTAAAGGCTCACAGAAAAAAATAGATTAACAATCTATAAATCCAGGTATCCATTCTTCACTGGGAAGACACTTTTACTAGGCTTCCTCCTGTTGCTACTATGATACTGAGTTACTTGCAACATATTTGTGGTATTGGATGCTTAAAATTATTGTTGTAAAAATGTTACCATGAATTATTGATGCACACTCATTTTATTTCATTTATTTTTCAAAATAAATGGTAAGATTCCCTATGTTTACATTTTGAAAATTCAGCATCAGCTATGCCTGAGGCATAGAACACATAGATGCATCATTGTTACTCCCTTTTGACAAGCAAACATCAACCATTCTGATATCTTTGTTTTAATCTCTTGCAATTTCAATTTTTATATCTAAATTTTGAATTTCCTTCTAAATTGTAATTTTCCAAGATAAGGTGTATTTTTAATACCATATCCCCCTTATGATTAATAAGGTATTCTTCATGGGGCTGATGCACAATAAAATTGTAATTAATTGAGTTGTTAATAGATCATCTTACACAAGTATTCATGAAAAAAGTATTCAATTGATAAAAGATAACCCCAATTTAACAATAATTAACTATTTTATGATTCAAATTATTAGGCCATTTTCACTAGGTTATTCAAAGTAGACCATACTGAGTTTAAAAATTAACTGAAGTTCGTTTTCTTCTGTAAAAGCATTTGTCAAAGTTGGAAGTTGTTTCTGTATGGGTGTGAGTGTACATGTAGGACATAAAACATGGCTGAGGCAGTTGGTTATGTTTCTAATGACCTATGACGATAAATTCTCCATATCACAAGTGTTATATTTGATGACAGATTCATATATATAATCAGAAAACTTAGCCTTTGTAATTTCCTATGGGTCTTATTTATCAATCAAAATATTAATTGAACACTACAGAAAGATAAACAGAGCGAGTCCAATGTTTTGGCCAAAGAATGCAATGTGAAGTCAGGACAATAGGAGCAAAAAAAAATTGAATAAAATAAAATATATGCCACTACAGGAGAGTTCCAATTTGAGTAATATAGCAAATTGTCTGTCAGTTTGAACAATGCCCTATGGCAGAAAAGTTTGTAGTAATTTCACTCATTCTTTGGGCTTAGCCATTTAGGGGACGCCAGAAAGCACCAGACATAGTTCAATCTTCTTAGGACAAAGGAACCAGCCAAACAACTAACAGATACATATGAATAAATGCTATTGCTTAGGTCATTAGTGATGGTTCTGCATATCCTTTGTGGACCTAATTCCAGAAATAGGTAAATTCACAAATGGAATGTGATTAGAAATACTTCCTGGAGGATTTTTTATATTTAATGAACTTTATATTTTAGAATAGTTTCGGATTTTTGAAATATTACAAGATTATCACAGAGAGTTTCCATGTACCCTACAGCCAGTTTCATAGTTAACATTTTCAGTATATGTTTGAAAATGAAGTGATTCTGCATAGACATATGGGAAGAAGAAAGATGTTTATAGCATTTACAATACAGAGAGAGGACCCTGGCATAAATTAGATCCTCAATAAATATTTCTGATGTGAACAAATAAAATGCAGATTATGCTCCAATATTACAAGGCCTTTGATACCCAGGTGAAGTAAGATATAATAAATCCTGTAGGCAGTGGTAAACTACACTTTCAAGGATAATTTGATGCCCAGAAAAAAGAACTTAAAATTTCTGAAAGAATCACAGTATTTATATTTATCTTGGAAAAAAACAATGATGATGATGACAACAAAAATCCCAAAACTGAGTTCATGTCCTCAGCCTCAGACGACCAAACATTTTACTTCTTTCTTCCACAAATCAAAGGCATAGTATGTGTAATCAAAAATGTTAAGCCCAGTTAATATCAAATAGGAATTGATTATAATTTGAATTTACTTTCTAATGGTCAGCATAGTCCAAATGAAGAGTACATACATTTCATATAGATTTTCAGGTCTTTAATGAAGTGGACATTTGGAATTTGTGTTGGCTATCTTAAGTCAGAAAAGAAAGTATTCTATATAGTGCAGTTTTATCATCATTCGATGTCTTGCTAGACATCAGATTTTCCCCCAACCAGTGGTATGTGACATTACGCCAAGGGTGAGATTTTCCTTTGGGTTGAATATTGCTTTTGGCTCAAAGTAAAACTCTTATATAAAAAAAAAAAAAAAAAAAAAAAAAAAAAAAAGAGAGCGAGAGAGAGAGATACATAATACCAAATAGAAACAAATCATGTAATTTTGTCATTCAACATTGCTGAGAATCACTTTCTTTACGTGTAAAATGAGATATTGCAGTCATTAAGTGAACTAACGTATTTAAGCATCAAGCACATTGCTTATAACAGAGTAGGTGCTTACTTTCTATTAGGTTACCTTCTCTTCATCTTCATTACCCCTACATATTGGTTTTCATGACTGGACATTTACTTCTCAAAAGGGAATGCATTTCTGTGAAGGAAGTTATTCTCTCATTACCTGTCCAGATTTTAGTGACTGAACTAATTAGAGTGTAAAAAACTCTTTGTTGAGACCTGGTGAGAGGTGGGTAATTAGGTCCTACATCAGGTCATGCTAAACACATAAAAACAGAAAGCAGAAACCCTGCATCTAAGAGCTGAATTATATTAGGTTCCCCTCTGCTGAGAAAAGAATGAGAATGGCTAGATGCCAGAACTATTTTCTTTCATGGTTCCCAAGAAAGATGTACACAAAGAAGAGGCCAGGCAAATCCTACACGATTTGTTACTATAAGTCTCCCCTCTCTCTCACCCTTTACAGGCTCCTGGTGAGAGATGCTTGGCCAAGTGGAACTTGCAAGAACACTCCTAATGAGACTAAGGGACTTCCTTTCCCATGGGAGTTGGCCTGGTTTCTGATGGCAATGGCTTTCTGCATCCTTCAAGAGTTTAAACAGGATTAATGTTGGAACAAAGAAGGTCAGGCAGCCTTTGTGGCTCGAGGCCCATGTAATCAAACAACTCTATGGAAGAGCAAAAGGGGAGATTCTTAATAAGAAGAGTGAAAAAGAGATATCTTCCACCTAACACCCTATCCCTAGTACTATGGCAAAAACCTACCTAACCCACCAGTATTCCTCCTTTATCCACACAGGCTTCACATTAGTTCCTCCATGTGCCCTCCTCCTATTACTATCATAACAATAAATGCTTAGGTTATGCTGGCTCTTTAGCTTTCCATATTTAATTGGCACAATTTCCCCAACATTTCGTTATCTGATTCTTGCTTTCTAATTTTGTAGCATACATGCTGGTCTGGCATTCAGTAAAAAAGCTTCCTAACTCCATTATTTCAGAGTTAACCTTAAAGCCTTGACTAGTACTTTACATACAGGCACTAATCTAGGTGCTAAGATTCTCAATTAATATCTGTTATGTGAATGAATGAATAGATACCCTCCACCCTATTCTAATCAAGGTTTCTTTTTCTTGTGTGAGGAATATATTAAATACATAGCTTAGATTCTCCAAAGTTAAGAATATTTTTATTCTCATCCTATTCCATCCCCTTTGATCACATTTTGAAACAAAATACAGCTGCATTTTTCCAGGTACCCTATCTAATACCACTAAATTGACCAGCCCTACTTTTTCTGCTCTTTTACTCCTCTCTCTGGAATTTCTTTTTACTATCTTCCTCCACATCAAGGTATTCCTGTGAAAATTATTTTCATATGTTTAAAACTTGCATCTGTATCAAATACAAATACTTCAAGAAAAATTATGTTTTACTCTTTAGTCCTCTTAACATATAGCATGGTGCCTTATACACTTACTAGCCACATAGTAAATATTCATTTAATCAATATCAGTTTCAAAAATCTCATTAAAAATCTTGGCATATATATAGAACACTTAAATGTAGATACTATACAATACACATTTTCGGTGATTTATAGGAATTGGCAAAAAGCAGAGACATCAATATGGACTGAAGTCACAGAATGAGTTTCCTGGAAGAGGTGCTTCTTGATGTGACCCTTGAAGGTAACATTCTCTTTTTGTTAAGAAACCAGTCAATGCATATGGTAATATTGCTATTCTACCTCATGAATGAGTATGTTCATGCAGCATAGGAAGATTCAGAATCGAAGAGATCTGTAGGCATTTAGAGAATATGGGAGGAAATGAAGAAAGAGAGAGGTCAGCACTATAACAAGGTCCATGTAGTGAGAAAGAATCCAGGTGCCCACAGAGAGAGAATCCTGGACAGGAATTTGAGGTTTTGCCTTCTCCAGCAAGCTGCACCATCACCTGGGCTTTACTTGTCTCATATGGACAACAAATTTGTTTAACTGAACAGCCTCTATGTGTTTCAGCAGTAAGATAGCTGGGATTCCCTGATTCCAACAGCAGGCAAATAGAGAGCTTAAGAGAAAACCACCCCAGGTTTTATCTACAAGGGCCAATTAAAGACAAATCATGTTAGTCGTAGGAAGACTTTCACCCCTTCCGAAGTACTCTGAACATTTCCACACTCTTGAGACTCTTGATATATATAGTCTGGAAGTGAGTGAATGTTTAAACCTTTATTTGCTGTTAACACATACTACCTAAGAAATAAAATAATCTCTAAGTATGATTTCTGTGTATAAACTCCTTGTAGCTATTATTGAGCTCGCAATAGGTTCTCCAAACTTCTATTAAAATATCAATAGTATTTTTTCAGAGCTTAAATTGAGCGGTGATTTTATTTCAGGCTGATCCTATAAACCACTTTTCTTCAAAGATTCTCTTGTTGCTAAAAATGAAAGCCATTGAAACGAGCAGTGATTGAAACAGTGAGAAAGAAGGGGAAAAATCAATACCGCATTTTCCAGGGCACTATCTCTGCTTTTGAAAAGAGACCATTAATAATGTACTTATGGGAGAGTTGGCCAGTTGCTCAAAGTGCATCAGGGGTGAGCTGAAAGGACAGATTTCTGGGAAGCCTCTCGAGAGAGAGATTGCTGAGAAGTCAAAGCTCACTGGTGGAATCTGCACCAAACTGACTCAAGACACTCTTAGGATCTGGAGCTAAGTGGACTGCCTTGCAGCCTGGGAAATGCTTCCTCTTGTAACTCACCTGCGCATCAGTGGAGACAGGGCTGAGAGTGGTGTAAAGCAAAAAGGGAAAAATAAGCGTCAGTTCCCAGCAACTCATGTGCTTATCGTGTCTCCCAGTCTGGTCTGTTAAATCAAGACCAAACTCAGCAGCCAACCTAAGTCCTCAGTGATGGAGTGACCATGATTGCCCTTCTACATTTAACTTCCATTTATCTCCAGCGTTCTCCTTTTGCCTCAGGCTGTTTACTAGGCACAAAAATGGAAAAATTCTAGATGATGAAAAATCTGAGGCTGTACTTGAAATCTGAGAGATTTTGGAGTGAAACGTGTTTTGTAACTGCGAATTGATCTCTCTCTTCAAAAGAAGGAATTTGAGAAAAGCTATATTTAAAAAATATTCTGACTTATTAAACAGCAGGAAGGATTCGAATAAGGAAAGAAGATGCCAAGTAATAGTGATAAAAAGAGAAAGATTTCAGGAAAGTAGAGAAGGATTAAAGCCAAGATCAGGGATGAAAACCGATCCTAGGTAGAAGAATGATTAGTACAAATTTATGGTTACAAGAGGTGTAAAACAGACCTGGACTGAACAGAATGCAGGGTTCTATGTACTTGGAAGTGATAAGGTGGACTGAACTATGCCAAAGAATGCCAAAGCCCCTGTTACTGGCACAGAAAGAGAGGTATGCAGTAGGTGTGGCCATTTCCTTCTGAGATTTGAAAATGCTTCTGATGTGTGTAACTGAGAGGTGAGTGCACTGTCTTCCTGTAACACACAACTAACTCATGAAAGTCTTCCAGAAACTGTCAGGCACACCAATGGATATATTTTTTCTTTTGGCTGCTTGGAATGCAAAAAGCCTTCAATATCTCTTAGTTTGGCAGTAATAGATAGTAGCTATATACCTGGGCCTCAGATGTAAAATGTCCTTGAGTTCAAATTTTGTGCAGGCCTTGTTTAGTCACTTTGCTCACTTTCTGTTGATTTCTTGACCTCTTTGGGTCTTAGTTTTTTTTTTTCAGGGCAAAATGGGTATGATATGAGTACCCAGTTTGTGGACTTGTTAAGAAGAGTAGATGAGTTAATGTTGGCTTATATGTCCCTCTGCTAATTTAAAAGCTGTACTCCTGATATCTTCCACCCTCACCTTAGGGAAATGGGCTTCTCCTGTAGTTTTGTACATCTCAGTTAATGACAACTCCCCTCTCCCAGTTGTTCAAGGGAAAGTATACACAACAACAAAGAAAACTAGCCTTGAGCTTCACTTTCAAAATACACCTAGAATTTAACCACTAATATGCTCCAAGCCGTAATCCTCTCTTGCCAGTATTTCTGCAAGTCTCCTCATTTCTCTGCTTCGGCTCTTGCCAGCATATTATCTGGTCTCAATGCAGCAGGTAAAATGATTATGTTACAAGGTGTCAAATCGTGTCACTCTGCTTAACAACCTCCAGTGGGTTGCCATTGTTAATTCAATAAAAGGCAAGGTCCTTTGTTATGTCTCTGAATTTATTTCCTGACCCTCTGTTTTTCTGTATTTTCTTCTTTAGCCATATGTCCTTCTTTCCTGTTCATTGAATAAACTGGGCACACTCTTGCCTCAAGCCCTTCATACTTACATGTCTCCTTGCCTAGAGTTTGCTTTGTACAAATCGCCCTGTCTAGAATATATCTGCATGCAATATATCTCACTATTTTTAGATAGTTACTTTCTAAGTGAGTTTTCCCTGTCTACTCAATGAAAATTTGAAATCTACCCCACCCATAATTAAACAATATAGGTCTTGCACTGGTATAACTTTTCCTTCTTATTACTTATTACCAATGTAATGTGTACTCGACTGATTGTCTCTTTTTCCTACTAAAATAATGGCAGGTAATTTTGTTTATCGTTTTCACTGCTGTATTCCTAATGACAAAAAGAAAGCTGGCAAATAGTAAGTGCTTGATAAATATTTGCATAGACGTGTGTGTGTATGTGTGCGTGTATGTGTATACACACATACATGGTTTCCTAGCACAATATCTGACATATGTGAGTGTTCAATAAATGTTATGTATTAAATTAAAATTTGCTCCTTGGGCTTTACTAGATATTCCATGATTAAGAAATTTCAAAAGTATTTGGAAATGCTGTATTAAACAAAGTTATGCTGCTTTATTATCTTTGCATTGATGGCAGGATATCTCTGTGTTTTTATTATGGGCAGAAAAATCTACAAATTAGGGATATGTGATTCAGCCTTTCTCAAACTTCTGTGACCACAGAAACCTTTGTGAGTAAAGCTTCTCATAGGATTGGTGATCTATTGGTCATACCCTGAAATGCTGCTCTAGGAACTATGGAGTTATGCATAAGAAATGGTAGTGCAAGAGGATAATTGCTTTTATTTCACTTGGAGGTCATTTTCTAAAGTAAAGGAACTTGAGGAAAGCATACAATTGGTAACACAGTGGGACTTCTAGATCATTATTTATGAAATCAGAAAAATAAACCCATGGCAAGGGGTGGAGTACAAGTTATACACACCAAAAAGAATGAGTTTGGTAGAAAGCCAGCCAAATTATTAAATAAAAACAAACCAGCAACTTACTTGGAAATTTGAAGAAGAAGGAGAATGTACAGAAATATAACTATAAAAACGGCATGATAGAGGGGAGCAGGAATGATTAGGGAAGAACCAACAGCAGTATCACAGATAATCAGAAGTAATGAAAATAAAGTAATAGGAAAGAATATTTAGACGGAAAGGTTTCTGTAGATGTGGACAGAGTGTTAGTAATAAAGCAACTGGAAATAATAACATATTTGTAAGTTCCTTAGCATAAATAAATAAATAAATAAAATGTAATCTCCTAAAGTTACATAAATTTGGTTAGGTAGTATCTGAGTGGTATCCTAAAATGTTGAAAAGAAGCAAGCTTAATAGAGTTAGAGGAGAATATAAAGACAATAAATGTGTCAATAAAACTTTAACATCTTGAGCTTTATCATAGATGAGAAGATTTGGATAGTATGAAAGAAGAGAATATCAACAACTGCAGTGTTGGAAGTAGACACCAAACCACTTGAACTGCGGGGCATCTGCTCTGAAAGGTGTATTCACAGTGGAGTACATAGATACATCCTGTGCTCAGAAGATAGTAATGAGTGACAAGAAGAGACTCACATATCTGGATGAGTGTTGGAAGTCTCTGCTAAAAGAAAAATCTAATAAACTCTGAACTTGCCTTCCTGACAATCTCAGCTCTCAGGAGGGCCTAAAAAGGCAATGAGGAGAACTGCTACTCTGAAATTAATTTTGACTAACAAGGAAGAACTACTTGATGAAGCAGAAGTGACAGACACCCAAGGAGAAAGTGACCATGTCATCTCAGAGTTTATAATAATCTAAGAAGGGAATGCTGAGTACAAAAGAACTGCATTGTAGATGTTAGTCAAAGAGATTTCAAAATATTTCAGAAAACATGGCCTCTGAAAGAAAAAATAAATGACCACCAACATGAGTGTGAAAGGGAAAAAATGAACAAAAATAAATGACTACTGATGTAAGAGTGTGAAAAGGATAAAAAACAACGTAAGTTAAACTTGTTAATTAATATATCAATAAGTATACACATATACTATGTATATACACATGTATTATATACTGTATATTATACTATATACTATAATAGCGTATATGACAATTTTGTTTACATATAAATTTGATTATTAGGCAATTCTGAAGTAGATTATTTTTGCTATTTATAAATTAGTACTCAATTTTCACAGATATTAGGGATTAAATTAAAGTCACTGAGTAGCAAAGCTGAGTCTTATAACTCTTATCTCCTGTTCTTGAAAAAGCACATCTCTTTCTACAAATAATATTGCCTCTTACAGATAATTTTACGATTACCTTGAGATATATTAGAAAAAAGATGCAAAAAGATAACATAAAATGATAAAAAAATTCATAAAGACAAAAAACTGGAATGAATTTGTGCTTTTATGCCAAGAGTAATTTTAAAAACAGCACATTCAAATTTCTAAACAGAATAAGATAAAGAAGAAAGTCTACTGTTTAAGAACAGATGGTGTCATGTTAATATATACTAGAGCAAGCAATGTTGTTCAGCTTTACCTGCTCTGTACTCAATCCAGAGAAAGGTTTTCATGTTGAATAAGGTAGAATAAATATGATGATTAATGACCTAAAAAGCAAAAGAGATTAAAAAAATACTTAGTATCTTTAGATGAATTCAAGTTTCCAGCCCAAATCACTTAAATCTAAGAGAACTAAAATAATTTGCAATTGTAACTATAAAAATGTGATTGAAAATCCTTAAATAATAATGAAGGATAGAATTAGTATCAGGAATCTAGAATTGAGAGCAAACATATACCAAAAATGTGGGTAGGGTGAGTCACTGGATTTTGTAAAATACCAACTGAAAGGACAAAGAAGAAAGCAATTAAGTTCATGTCTTTACATAACCTTAAACTAATCTGATCACATTAATAGAGTTAGCTAGGAAAGCAGTGGTGATCATTAGGAGTTCTCCCAGGTTCTTTAAAACATGATTATCTCAAACTTGTTTCAATTATTCATTAAAATAGTTTGACAGAATGTTTAGGTTGCTAGATAGGAAAATGCTGTTATAGCATGGCTTTGAATTTCTGGATATTTAATATGGTTGGAAAGAATTGATTTCTGAGAATCCTATACAAATGACTTTCCCTTGCCTTTCCCTCCAGTGTGCACAATGAATTACATTTATGATTATCACTGATACTTGCAGGCATTCAAGTTTACTCAACTTTTATTTAGTGACTGGAATACTTGAGAGGTATCTCACATCAATAGAGAAACAGCCTTTTTAACACAATCTTTTACATTTATTAAAGTATAAACTACATAGAGGACAGTCCCCCAAGTAAAAGTATATAATTCAATAAATTTTCAAAATTGACTGCATTTCTGTAACCAGGAAACAGATTGAGAAATATATTTCCAGACTCCAGAAGCATTGCACGTGGCCCTTCTCAGTTACTGCCCTTCTCCAGAGAAATAATGTCCTAATGTTTAACAGCATAAATCAGTCTTCTCTGTTTTTACATTTATATAAATAGAAAAACACAGATACACTCTACTAGATCTGCCTTCTTTTGTTCAACATTATGTTTGAAAGATTCAGACATGTTGCTCCTTATGACAATGGCATATTTGTTCTCACTGGCATATAGACTTCCTATAATTATACTATAATTTATATATCCATTGTACTAGTGATGGATATTTGAGATTTTTCTAGTTTGGGATTATTGTGAATTATCCTACTATGAACATATTTGCACAAACTACCAATTCTTACACAAAATGAAATGTATAATCTCCATAGTCTGATTTCTATTAAAGAAATTGAATTCATAGTTTAAAACTTTTGATATAAAATGAAAAGAAACAATGCTGCACTGAAGATCCACTGAAAACTGTTTAAATTCTAAAGTAATTCTTAAAGGAGAAACACAATACCCGTATAGTCTCAGAGCATGTCACCCCAACTATTTAATAGTTGCCATGTTAGCTTCGACAAATGTTAAAATATTCTTCATGGAATGAATTATTTTCCCTATGCTTGAGGGTGGGCTGGAATAGTGCTTTGCCTTGAATGAATAGCATATGGGCAGGGAAGAACATTAATTTTGTAAAGAAACCTGCAGGATACCACCTTAACAAAGTGATCAAGTCTTACATCACTAGCAATATATATCAATATCATTTATCCACTGATATAAGGTGCCAAGAAGAACACAACATCTTTGTGGTATTCTACCCTAAAATCCATAAGCCTAAGCTAAAAATGAGAAAGCAAATTTCAAGTGAGGGTCACTCTAAAAAAATACTGGATTAGTATTCAAAAGTGTCCAGGTCATCAAAGTCAAAGGAAGACTGTGAAAGTGTCACAGATTAGAAGAGACCATAACTAAATTAATATCTGGGATTTGATCCCAAAACAAAAAAAGTACCTTAGCAGAAAAAAAATGAGTGAAATCCAAATAAAGTCTATAGTTTAGTTAAAACTCTTAGTTTAACTGAGCATTTAATGTTAATGTCAAGGTTGATTTCTTCGTTGGTAAGAGTTATGTAAGATGCTAACATTAGTGGAAGCTGAGTGATGAGTGGAGAACTCTGTACTATCTTCATAATTCTTCTATAAGTCTAAGGTAGTTCAACAAAAAGATTTTAAAAGAGGAAAATGATTGTAAATTACCTTAGAAAGCAGAAAATTATACATGTTCCAATATCTGTTTTCTTGGAAAGTTTTTGGTAATAAAGGTCTGTTTCTTTTTGGTATGTCTTTGACTCCTCAGAACGGCATTCTATACTCTAGACTGTGACATAATGTGCATGTTTGAGAGGCAGAGATTTGTATGGAGACATTCCTTTCTAAATGTTGGTGTTCAAACTTTTCAAATCCCTACAGTGGCATTGCTTGTATCAGAGCCTACTAATTGTTTATGAACATAGCTAGTTCTGTAACCTTTCTTGCCATAAGAGCTTAAAATCATTTCTGCCACCTTCACCAGCCAGCAGCAAAATTAAGCTCACGTAAATAGAGTAAGAAGGTGTCATAGGTACCAGAACCATCCAGAACTCCACTTATATCTATTTAGATTTAGCTAACACTTCTTGTTACAATATACATTAACAGAGACATTTAATTAATTAATTAATTTACATATTATTACAGTCATGTAACTAATAAAATCTTTTAGATTAAAAAGAACCGACATTGCAGTATCTTTTAGCAGATCAGAATTTTTACCATATTTAAAGATATTTAACCCTAGAGCAAATTAAGCCACTCAAGAAACAAAACTTATTGAGTGATTTTTCACTTCTTTATGTTATCTTCAACTGAAAGAGATGCAAGTGAAGTTATAGCAGAGCAATAAAGCATCACTATACAGCACCAGATAATTCTAGGAGATGTTATCAGCAGCCTTTAGCAGCATGAACAGAGCAGGACCAAAGGGAAGTTTTGGAAGTTAATGCTGATTTCCAAAATAGGCTAACACTTGGAACCTTTGAATGGATAGTTTCCCAGTGAGTAAGATTTTTAAGGAAAATCTTAGAGGAAGGTTAGTTGCTGAGGATGGGGTTATCAAGCAGCTAGCTTTGAGGGTACTGTGACAATAATCAAATTGGGCTTTCTTGTGGATACGGATGCATTATTCAATGACAAATGTTCCTGGGGTTGGGAAGGCTGTACAGTTGAGTGTGAGACATTGTTCTAAGTGCTTTATTATCTATGCAGTCTATCCTATCATTATACTGATGGGGAAATGGAGACTTTGAGAAGGTACACAACTGGTAAATCGCTGAGCCAGAATTTGAACCTAAGTAGCGATACTCAAGACCCATTCCCTAATTCCCCATGTATCCTACATCCCAAATAGGTCTTTATTTTTCTCTCAGAGTCATATGTCAAAGGCAATCTCTACCCTGAATCAACAGTGTTCATACAGGGGCCTCAATTTTCAAATTGCTCTTTGCCTCAGTAGACTTTTGAGAAAGATGCTTTTCCTGTAATAGATACTTGTTATGCATCATAGGATGGAGAAAATGTTCAAAGAATAACATGAAATAAGAGATATCAGAGTGCTTTGCAAATCTTAAAGTAATAAGGACTGTTAAGATACAATTTTGGTCTAATAAGGGAGCTACCTTGGACATGGAGAGGAAAGGTTTATTGTGAATAAGCAGCTTTCTGAGAATAAATAAAGCTTTTAGAGAAGGGCAGAGGCCCTTCCACCGAGGGCATCATTATCAGTTAATAAGTAAAGCTAATAGAGACCCCATGGCATTGGAGGTTGTTCCTGTTACATATTGAGAGAAATTTATTCATCTGAAAAAAATCTAATCTACTAGGTAAAATTAGTTTGCTTCCATTTAAAAAAAAAAGAAGAGAGTGCCTTATAAATACAGAGGTTGATTTTTATTTCTACTGCATGTGCTATTAGAAATTAGGATTCCTTTATGAGCTAGAGAACCTTTAAAAACCTTGCATTAGTACCAAGTAATTAAAATATACAACTAAGCCTAAATCATATGAGCTGAAATGAATTGGAATCAATATCCTTTTTGATTAAGCGCCAGAGCTGCTCAAGAACAAACTAATGAATACACTGACTATAGAGTGCCAGTAATAGCTGATTATAGTGATGATTTTGCAATTTAGCACTTAAAGACCTGGAATCTGAATATCCATGGGGTTAATAATTTTTGTAATTATTTTAGAAGAGCCTTTGGTCTATCTTTCTGACAGAAATGCTTCAGAGATGGAAGGTTGATTAGCAAATGATTTTTATCTGACCAGCACACCTTATTCAGGCATAAAGGAAAGGGAAGAAACTAAGAAACCTATCTTTATTGATTACACATATTGAGACAGAATAAAGAGAAAATATGCCTTAATATATCTTTGAATTTTCTCCATCGATACCTACTAGCAAATAAATTAAAATTCATACCAGCAGCAATTTTATGAATCAGCCAATCAAATGAATGGGTTTTCATTCACTTGAGTGGTTATTTCCCCCTTGGTAGTA
The DNA here is from genome assembly GCA_963573385.1 of Cacajao melanocephalus. NCBI lineage: Eukaryota > Metazoa > Chordata > Mammalia > Primates > Pitheciidae > Cacajao > Cacajao melanocephalus. The sequence continues at coordinate 168,272 of CAUYLG010005027.1, read as the reverse complement.
ACAATTGCTAATTTCTAGTAATAGACTCCATAGTTCTTCAAGTCCATTTTCACTCTCAATTCCCATAGCCAGGCAATTACTGAACCCTCTTAATTCTACTTTTTAAGTGGCTCTAACACATACTTCCTTCAATCTCTTGTTATTGTCAATACCTCAGATAAAGGCCCATCTTTTACCAGTCACCAAGAGCCTTATCTTTCCACCACCCACTACCCTATCCTTACAGTTGCCCCTAGCATGCCATCCTACTATGTTCTAATCCAGAGTATCCAATGACTTCTATCACCATTAAGGTACATACATCTTCGGAGGATATGAAGGACCTTACCAAATGTGGTCTGGTTTCTCTAGTACCATGTCATATACCGCTGCCCTACTCCACACTCTGAATCCATAGAGTTGTTCACCATCCTTCAAGCCTCAAATATGCAATGGTGTTGCTTATTTTGTATTTTATACCTCTGGTCCTTATTGATATAGAATGTCCTCACTCCATTTGCTAAACATTTCAGTACTGACTCCATATTTTCAACTACTCAGTCTTTTAGTTTTTATCTTATGTTCACTCCCACAAAACCTACCATAAGCCAACCGCTCATTCTAAAGCAAGATATTCACTTCATCTTTCCATTTTTACAGTAAGAAATGATCCCTTTTTTGTTCTTTCAGGTTTGCGATATCTTATATAATGTGGTACTTGATGAATCTGCTTTCTCATTATATTTACATTTTGTTTCAGCTCCATCAAAGCCTATAAAAGCCTGAGGAGAGGAACTGTGGCCCATTGCTCATCATTTCGTCTATTAAGTGACCACTTATTGTCTTACAAATAGGAGATGTTTTGGAAACATGCATTGAATTGAAGTGTCTTTGAGTAATCATGAAAAGAAAACAGGATGGCATCCTTTTGGCACCATTTCTTATGCTATAATAAGGATTCCTTCCGTTTATGCATAAAACAGAAGAGTTTAATCACCCCAGCAATCTTTAACTTGATAATGAAGGCAATAAATTAATTTTTAAGCAAAATTAAAGAAGATGAGATGAAATATAAAACAAAAACATCATCAGAATCTTCCCAGGAAACAATAATCTTGACACCAAATCATGACATTATAGGGATCAGTTGTTTGTTTCTAGGGCAGCCCCTTGTTTTATGTGCCGAATAGCATTTCCCTAAATAAAACTGCATGGAACAAAATGCCATTATGATTTCTAACATTCATTTCCAGTGAAGTTCTTGTTAGGTTGCAGCCATAACTATGATGGAAGGGGTGTGAGGAGCGCCCGCTGCAGTAATAACTGTGTCTTCATACATCAAACTAGAGGATTATAGGACAAGCTTCTATATGGAACAGGAAACTAACTGGAGGGCTAACACCAGGCTGGCTTTAAAATGTGACAGGAAATAATCAGAAAGAAACTGTTCTGAGATATAAAAAGTTAGGGTAAAGGTAGGATGCTTCTTATACATATAAGCAGGAAATCTATTTTTTTTTCTTTTGTGCAACTGCTTCCAACAGGCATCACTCTTTGTTAGCAGCTGACTTATGAACCCCAGGAAAGTGAATTTGCTCTGAAAGCATGCAAGGATCTTTAGTGTCTTGGACACATATAAATCTCTAAGCTCAAAAGTAAGACACAGAAATGGCAGAAGAAAGACCTCTATGGCTCTTGAATGTAATTCCACTGTCCCTTCTTTTTAATCCTAACCTATGTTCAATGGCTAAATCATAGAAAAATCAAATTTCTTAAAATCTCTAAAATTAGTCCCTCATTCTTCTTTCACACTGCTGCATCTTTAGCTCATTTAGTTTCTCTTTTCTGCATTCCTTTTCCACCTGGTATCTCCGCCTTGGATGTTGACTTCATCCAACACAAAGATGTCACTGTTATGGTTTTAAATGCGCAAAGAACCATATCATTTCCCAATTAAAATGTTTGTATGTGATCTCTACTGTACAGACAAGGAAGTCCAAACTCTGTAGCAGAGCACATGAGGCCAATCAAGATCAAGATGATCAAGACTTTCAATGTCTCCCTTTCTCCCTCATTGCCCAGTACACTCTAATAACATAAGATTAAAAAGAATATTAACCTACTGGGTTTTGCCATACATGACAGGTTCTTTCCAATTTCCTCGCCTCCTAACTGAATTCCCTGGTTCCACTTTTACCCCTGCTATAGCTTAAACTAAACTTAGAATGGCAGTAAGGGAGATCAACTTAAATATGAGTTATAGAATGTCTTCCCTGTACCAACATCTTACACTTTTCCATTTCTCTTACTGCGAAGCCAATGTTGTTACAAAGGTCTAAAGTGCTACAAGAAGTTACCTCTCACTATTATTCTGATCTTGTTTGGAATCAATCTCCCTGTTCACTTGCTCCTCCTTGAAAATTAATAGATCTACCACACGGTTTTTTCTCTTGCTGTTCTCTCTCCTCGGAAGGCTCTTCCTCTAGATATCCAAATGTTCCCACACATCTTCCCTGTCTGCTCCAAAGGCCTCTTATCACAGAAACTTTTGCTGACCACCCTGTTAGCTCTGTCATAGATATATGTATGTTTATTTTCTTCCTACCATCAGAATGAAAACTTCACGCAACCAATGACCTTATTTTATTCACACAGATCTACACTCTGTATGAAGTTTCTAACACATAGCATGTGCCCAATACAGTTTTTTCAAATAAAAAAGGCTTTTTATTTGTTCTTTTCTTGATGCCTTTCCTGCTAACTGCTGTTTGTTCCCCCAAAGTACAGCTTATATATCACCTTCCCTGTGAAATCACCTCTATCCAACAAAGAGTTAACTATACTACCATCATATTTTTCTACTGTTCTGTTTATATCTTGCTCCCTGCTGGTGATGGGGGTGGGGGTGGTAGATGGGTGTATTGTTTTTGTTTCCCTTTGTGCCTCTGCAATAAGCTGAAGACTCTTGGAGGATATATGCTATGCTTTATTTGCCTTTTGCCAAATATAAAGCATTTGGTGGCTATTTTTTAATTGCGTGGGCTGATATGTGGATATGATTAAGGAGAAAACAGATTGTCTCAAATACCTACTTGACTGACCAAGCTTGTAGCTGTTACCACTTCTCCTTTTTCCATAAAACAAAGAAAATCACAAAGAAGAAAAGAATATAGACAGAAACTGCCTTACCAGGAGCACATATTCAGTACCACCCTCTGACTGAGAGCTTAAGACTTCCAAGGCAACCCAAAGTAGTGCCTCACATGGAAAGGTTAGGGACAATAGCTTCTGAGATTCTCTTTTTAAGGTGAACACCTGCCTGAAAGGTGCTGCCCATTTATCTATCAACCCAAAGAAAAGAGGATTATCCTCAGAAACTTTCATAACTGTAATGAGAAGAACTCTGAACTGTCCTTGGGTAATATTGAGAATTGTTTAAACAATTCTTTACTAAATGACTGAAGCTCCTTATTTCAATCAAATCTGGGAGGGTAATGATGAGTTGCCTTGAAGACTGGCAAAGATAGGCCTTGGAGCTTCCCTCCCAGATCTGGGTTCTAACCTCCATGTGAGTGGGGAGGTACAGGATGGTTTAATTATGCAGATGAAAAGATACAAATGGAACTCTTAGAAAGCATGGAGACTTTTCCAGTGCTTGGAAACAAAAGAGTTTCTCAACTCCCCTAGAGTATTGACACAGGAGGAATTGTCATCTTAGTTATCATGATCCCACTGATTATTAAGTACTTTCTTTTAATGAACATCTTGCTTCTTACTGTTTTCTTGATAATGCTTAAGAGACAAAAAAAAATCTAAACACTACCAAAGTAATCTGCCCTCGATTTTATGCCATGTTGACATAGGATGGTATCATGTTTTTCACTATACAAACAGTTCAAGGGCAACCAATGAGCGGTTAATCCACTTACGTACTAGAGAGCTCCATTATGAAGCTGGTGCCAGGAAATACAGCCAACTCCTAAGTTTTAGGCTTTTCCTGGTTTTAAAAGTGTATTTTATGTCGCTAACATTAGTCTCACAATTTGGCAACATAATGTGCACATTCAAACCATGAAAAACCGATATGGGGGTGGCTGAGAAATTTGGAATTGAAATAACTATAAACTTCATACAAACTCAAAAAATAAAAAATAAGCAACCCATACACACACAAAGTGGTTGCCCGTTTGGCCCGTATAGAGGACTTTCAGGCAAAAATAAAGGTTATTAATTAGGAAAGATTTATCAAGCAGGTTTCCCTTAGGAAAGAAAGATAAGAGAGTTGTTTGTGTAAAAAATACCCTTGCCTGGTGCTGTTGCAGAGCCAGGACATACATAGAAAAGAAACATGATTCATATTTCTGAGTTTGGGTTGGGAGCAGAGGCCAGCAGATGGGAGAAGGTCTCCAAGCAAAGAAAAAAAAAAGTTGCTTTAAAGTAATACTCTGTTCTGCTTCATCCTTCATAAAAGAAATGCTAATTTTGTTTTTAAACTGCCAGTACACAGGGAAGTGATCCGAATCCTCTATACCTTTGAGAGATTTTCATGCTTTACATATTTCAATTCAACTTAAAATATTTTGCAACTGCCAAACCTCATATATAAAATATGTGCTTATCATTCAACTCAGGGTAACATTAGCACACTGAAAACGGCATCCTAATTAATAAATCAGAGCCTTAACCACTGAAACATCATTCACACATATGAGATGGCAATAGAGAGAACCATTAAAAGTAGTAGCACGCTGTCACCCTTCCAGGAAATATGGAAATATGCCTTTTCGGGATTATTGGCCTACATTATTTATCAATGTTTGGCTTTAATATATGGATTTACTCAACATTGAATGAATATCATATTTCTCCTAGAAGATACAGCATTAATTTGTGATCTTGAACAAACTGTCAATAGGATAACAAGCCCACTAGGGGGGCACGCAATCAATAATTTGTATCCAGTGATTTCTTTCCTTAGGTTGTTTTAGAAAAATATTGCATTTTCATTTTCACTCTTGCTCATAAGTACAAAACTAGCAAACACAAAACTTACAAAAAATTGAACAAAACACAAAATACTTTTGGTCTGGCAAGATTACATTACAAAAAGCAAGCTATTAATACTTTTACCAATGTATTAGAACTTGGCAGCCAATTCTTGTTCCATCTCAAAACCAACAAACATACATAAAATGATAATAAAGCAAACAAAAATATTGATTCTTAGAGAAATCATTGAAAATATGGTCATATCCCTAAAGCCACTGGGTTATACTACGGAAAGGAAACAAACAAAAAAAGTGCTGATATAAGCGTCACTTCCTTCTACCTTCATTCTTACCTTCTCCTCCTCCCTTCTCCCCATACCTCTAGGCTGGGACTTTTATTTTTCTGGTCTTATGCTTTAGCCTAAAGCACAATTCTTTCACCAATGTGTATGTTTCTCAGATAGATGATGTTCTCGTTACCATGGTTGAGCTCCCAAGCCTGGATGCCTAGCCTGATGTTTTTTTTTTAATTTTGTGGTTAGAAAGAATTTTTTTTAATGGGGTATGTGAGATGTTTTGATATTTTCATCTGGAACTAGATGAAGTCAAGGCATATATACAACCAAGAGGTCACAGTGATTACAGAGTCTTTACTTATTAAGAGAGACTAGAGAACACAGTTTCGACTAGAGTCTCAAAAATATGGCTTTCCTACTTTCTCTCACCCATACTCCTAGTCTAGGCATCAGGAATCACAGGAGGAAGACCTGACTTGGAAGGGTAAGGCAGCTTCATATTGGACTCCTCCTTACAAACAAAAACAAACCAAACAAAATACAAGCAAATACAAAATACCCCAAATACAAACAAACCAGCAGAAGACATGTGTCACACAAGAAAACAATACAGGATCTACAGCCTTTGACAACTGATGTAAGGCAATAGAGAAATGTGGAAGATTGAGTACCAGTGTTGGAATCTCATCATCTCACCAGCATAAAATTTGATTCTCCTCACGTAAAGTAAGGAGTAATGGCATCGGCCTCTTCCCTAGTACTTACCCTGGAAAGTAGGAAGGGCTGGGGAAAATTACTATTGCATAGGTTTAGAGCTGAATGAAGGGAAAGATTAAGAATGATTTTCTCAAATTTACTGGACTCTTCTACCTTCTTATTACCTTTACATAAATGTATTTGTTACTATGTAGTTACTTCCAACTTGAATTTGACCACAAAGAGATTAAAGACACATTCAAAGAGCCAGCGAGATCCCTGCTGCCCCAGATTAAACCTAAACAGTATTGAGACAAGACTTCGGACTATTGTGTAACTTCTATGACACACACATGCAAATGTATATACACAGAGTAGTTACTTTGTAAGCATTTTTTTTTAAGGAATCAGGAATCAGTGTCTTTTTACTTTCAGTCAGTTTGGGTTACAAGCAACGAAGAATCGCTGAACTTTATTCCAATGAGAATCCATGAAAAATAATTCCAGGAAAAGATGAATACTCTGGACTAATGCACAGCAGACACCACAGTGAAGTGGAACTACAAAAAGGCATTGCAGCAGAGAGACTGTAGATCTTCACTCCCGTCCAGTGCCTTTCCAAGTGTGGTCCCTGGGTCAGCAGCATCAGCCTCACCTGGGAACTTACCTTCCAGTGGATATTGATCCACTGCCCTCTAAGGTTTGAAAATTACTGCTCTAGTTCATTGACATTATTCACATGACTCAGCTATTTTCTATAGATTTGCTTCTCACCATCTTGAGAGAAGTTGCATTTTTATGATGATCGAGGCTATATGAGGTCAAGGGGAAAATGAATGTATGTTAGTCTATCTAAACCAGAGAGTTGGACGTTTCCAAGATCACAAAGGTGTAATGCAAATAGTCTAAGGAAATGCTTCAAAAGAAGAAATAGTTTTTGGATTATTCTCTCTCTAAACACTGGATAGCTGAGAGTTTACAATAATCAAACAGTGTGAGCCATGTATCCTTGTAAAAGAAAGTCTCACTTCCTCCACTGCAGAGAGCTGTCTCTGAGACAGGAACTGCCTTTGATGTACGGGGAGAACTGCCTCTAGGGGAAAAATACATTTGACAGACACATATTTTAGAAATGTTTTGCAGGTAAAATTTTCATCCATAAAATCATATTAACATTTCAAACATGCGACCCTCCAGAATTCAAAGATGTAGTCTCTGGAGATATTTTCCCTCCTTGTAGAGAGCAATATTTTTCTAGGGCAGAGAGAACATGAGTTTCTCCAAATGCTTTAGCCACTCCCTTACTTCCTTTTAAAAGCAAATCTTTGACAATTGAGGGTTTCTGACATAGGGTGATGATAAGAGGAGGCCAAAGGAGGAAGGGAAAAGTTATTTTCAGTACTACAACTTCTATCTAAATGACAAAAAATACAGTGCTCACCCCAAGATTTGCATGGGATCATTCAGAAAGCTTGTAAATAATCATAATTATGATGAAGCAAATCAGAGTCCTAGCAAACCTTCAGCTCTACACAGCCTTGCTGTTCAACATTCAAAATTGTTCATCTTGGCCGGACGCAGTGGCCTGCAATCCCAGAACTTTGGGAGGCCTAGGTAGGTGGATCATGAGGTCAAGAGTTCAAGACCAGCCTGACCAACATGGTGAAACCCCATCTCTATTAAAAACACAAAAATTAGCTGGGTGTGGTGGCACACACATGTAATCCTAGCTACTCAGGAGGCTTAGGCAGGAGAATCACTTAAACCCGTGAGGTGGAGGTTGTAGTGAGCCAAGATTGCACCATTGCACTCCAGCCTGTGCAATAGAGCGAGACTCAATCTCACCCCCACAAAAAAGTTGTTCATTTCATTTCCTTTCATCATCCTATAAATGACAGATCAATCTGGCATGGTATTGCTTCATAATGTATATAAAGCAATCAAAAAGAGTATGGTTACCAACAGCTAACCTCCAGAAAGTTAACAGGATTAGGAAGAATATAACTTAGGTCTGGGCAATTTGAGCTTATTGGGTAGGTCCCAGAACTCACAACATGAAGGCAGCTGCTCCGCTGTTGCATATGTGACTGTGTTGTATATCTCAACAACAGTTTCAGTCATTAGTTTTAATGTACATTTTTTTGTTCAGTTAATATTTCTGATGTCTATTATGATGAGCCTATGTTTTTATTAGACTGAATTCAGGAGAAGCAAAATGAACATATTCAAGTTCAGTTATATAAACACAGATGGAATTTATTACTAAAATACTATACCCTTCTTTATTCTAAGTATTTATTCCAATACCAAATATTCCCTTTCTTTAGATGTCTGATGTCACTATTTGCTAAATGAGAAGGCAAAATTGCTTAGGTAGCCCATGTTAGTAGAAATGATCCTTTTGGCTGCTATTAACAGAGTCCCCACCATGTGCCAAATACTGCCAAGAAATTGTCATTCATCACTGCTAATCCTAATAAACATGTAATGTAATTATTATCTCTGATAATATCTATTGGTCTCCAGCTCTACACGTCTACTAGCTTGTGTGTCCAGCAACCTTCTTTCACTGCATAACTATTTACACTAAGCCTCATAGGTGTTGAACACTATTTGAAGTCTTACTCTTGTTCAGCATATATCTCAAGTAATAGATAATATCTGCAGCAATAATGCTATCTAGAAATTACAATAGGATAATGGAGAGTAAATGAGTAGCTACTTTAGAGTAGTAGTCAGAGAAAGAATCTTTGGAAAGATGAGATACAAGCTGAGACCTAAATATCTAGGAAGAACCAGTTATGCAAAAGACAGAGGGCCTTTCAAGCAAAGAGAACAGCTAGGTTAATTACATTAAAGTAGAAACATCTTTTTGGATATAAAATTAACATCTAAGTTACATACAAAATAAGATTAATTTTTATTCACTTTTCTAATTTTTATTTTTGTAATTGACAGATTGTCATTATACATATTTATGAGGTACAATTTTATATCTTGATACACATATATATTGTGTAATGATCAAATCAGAATATTTATCATTTATCATATATTTATCATTTCTTTGTGGCTTTTTGCCATATCATAACAATATCTGACTGTTAATCATCACCTCCACTGTGCAATAAATCGCCAGAATTTATTCTTTCTTTCTAATTGTAACTTTCTACCCATTTGATCCCACTGACTATCCAACTATGCTCCTATCCTCTTCTTCCCTTCACTTATCCCCAGGCTCTGGTAACCTAGTACTGTCTACTGTCTGCTATGATATCAACTCTCTTTTTTTTTCTTTTTAAGATTCTACATATGAGTGAGAGCATGTAGTATTTGTCTTTCTGTGTCTGGCTTATGTCATTTAATATGATGTCTTTCAGGTTCATTGATGTTGTTACAAATAACAGAATTTCATTTTTTTAATGGCTGAATACTACTCCATTGTGTGTATAAACCACATTTTTATGTGTGTTTATATGTTGTTAGACACTTTGGTTGATTTTATATTTGGTTATTGTAAGTAGCACAGCAAAAACATGGAAGTGCAGATATCTCCTCAACATATTTATTTTATTCATTTATATACATATCCGGTAGTAGGACTGTGGATCATCATAGTTCCACGTTTTAATGTTTTGAGACATCTCCACACCAATTTTTCCTAATGGCTGTAGTAATTTATGATCCCACTAAGAGTATGTACATGTTCCTTTTTCTCCACATTCTCACCAACACTTGTTTCATTTTGCCTTTTAGAGTATAGCCATTCTAACTTGAATGAGGTGTTATGATTTTGATGTGCATTTCTCTGATGATTAGCGATGTTAAGCATTTTTTCATGTACATGTTGGCCATTTGAATGTCTGTCTTGAGAGAAATACCTATTCAAATCTTTTGCCCGTGTTTTTCTTTTTTCTTTTTTATTTTTTGAGACAGAGTCTAGCTCTGTCACCCAGGCTGGAGTGCACTGGCATGATCTCGGCTCACTGCAACCTCCACCTCCCAGACTCAAGCGATCCTCCCACCTCATCCTCCCAAGTAGCTGTGACTACAGGGGTGCACCACCATGCCCAGCTAACTTTTGTAGTTTTAGTAGAGACAGGGTTTCACCATGTTGCCCTGGCTGGTCTCGAACTCCTGGGCTCAGGAGATCCACCTGCCTTGGCTTCCAAGGTGGGAACATGAGCCACCACATCCAGCCTTTTGCTTTTTCACTCTTGAGTTGTTTTAAGTTCTCTGTATCTTCTGGATTCTCGTCAGATTTATAGTTTGCAATTATTTTCTCCCATTCTGTAGGTTGTCTCTTCACTCTGTTCATTGTTTCATTTGTTGTGCAAATAGCTTTTTAGTATGAGGTAGTCCCATTTGTCTGTATTTGGTTTTGATGCCTATGCCTTTGAGGTCTTGTTTAACAAACTCTTGCCCAGCCCAGTGTTGTAAAGTGCTTTCCCTATGTTTTCTTATAGTTGTTTCATAGTTTTGGATTTTATATGTAAGTCTTTAATCTATTTTGAGTTTGTATTTATATGTGTGGAGGTAGGGGCCTAGTCATTCTTCTGCACATGGATATCCAATTTCTTCAGCACTGTTTACTGAAGACACTGTCTTTTTTCCAATATGTGTTCCTGACCTCTTTGTAAAAATTCAAAAATCAATTGGCTATAGTTGGGTAAATGTATAGTATTTTTAGGCTCTCTATTCTATTATATTGGTCTATGTGTCCATTTCTATGTCAGTATCATGCTGTTTTGGTTACTAAAGCTTTGTAGCACATTTTGAAGTCAGGTAGTGTGATGTTTCCAACTTTGTTCTTTTTGTTCAGAATTGCTTCCGCTATTTGGGATTGTTTGTAGTTCTGTAAAAATTTTAGCAGTATGTTTCTCTATTTCTGTGAAGACTGTCATTGATATTTTGATAGAGACTACATTAACTGTTTTGTTAGGAGGCCATTTTAACAATCTGTGAGCTGGCATATATTTCCATTTATTTGTGTTTTCTCAATTTCTTTAATCAATGTTTTACAGTTTTCAGTATAGAGATCTCTCACCTCCTTCCTTCAGTTTATTCCTAGTGGATTTTTCCTGTGGCTATTGCAAATGAAATTATTTTCTTTTTCAGATAGTTTACCATTTGCATATGGAAATCCTACTGATTTTTGTATCCTGTAACTTTACTAAATTTACTAGTTCTTACAGATTTTTTTTTTCAGACGGAGTCTCTCTCTGTTGCCCAGGCTGGAGTGCAGTGTAGGGCTATCTCAGGTCACCACAACCTCAGTCTCTCAGGTTCAAGTGATTCTCCTGCCTCAGCCTCCTGAGTAGCTGGGATTATAGGCACCTGACCATCATGCCAGGCTCATTTTTTGTATTTTTAGTAGAGATGAGGATACGCTATGTTGGCCAGGCTGGTCTCCAACTCCTGACCTCAAGTGATCCGCCCCCTCAGCCTCTTAAAGTGCTGGGATTACAGGCATAAACCACCATGCCTGGCCAGGTCATACAGGTTTCTGATGAAGTCTTTGGAGTTTCCTACCTATAAGTTTATGTCATCTGCAAACAGGAACAATGAGACTTTCTCTTCTCTGATTTGGATACTTTTTATTTATTTATTTAATTTTTCTCACTAAGACTTCTATTACTAAGTGGGCATCCTTGTCTTGTTCCTGATCTTATAGTTTTCAGTATAAAGAGCATTCATCTCCTTGGTTAAGGAGCTTTTCCTCATTCGGTATGATTTTGGCTGTGGGTTTGTCATACATGACCTTTATTGTGTTGAGGCATATACCTTTTATAACTAATTTGTTCAGAGTTTTTATTATGAAGGGATATTGAACTTTGTCAAATGCTTTTTCTGCATTTATTCAAATGATCATACAAGTCTTTTTGTTATTGCTAATGTGAAGTATCACAGTTATTGATTGTCATGTGTGGAACCATCTTTGCATCCCTGGGGTGAACCTTACTTGATCATAGTAAATAATCTCTGTGACGTGCTATTGAATTTGATTTGCTAGCACGTCAAATGGGATATTGGCTTGTTATTTTCTTTTTCTCGTTGTTGCTTTGTCTGGTTTTGGAATTAAGGTAATGCTAATCTCGTAAAATGAGTTTGAAATTATTCCTTCCTTTTCAATTTTCAGGACATTTTGAGTAGAATTGGTATAGTTCTTTAAGTGTTTTGTAGGTTTCAACTGTAAAGCCATTGGGTCCTCAACTTTTTGTCTAATGAAAGACTTTTTATTGCTTATTTAATTGCCTCATTCATTGTTCTTCTGTTCAGATTTTCTATTCATATTTTAATCTTGGATTTTATTTATCTAGAAATTTACCTATTTCTCCTATGTTCTCAAATTTATCAGTATGTATATGTTCATATTAGTTTCTTATGATCCTTTGTATTTTTGTGATATCAGTTGTAATGTCTCCTTTTTTATCTGATATTATTTATGTGTCTTTTCTTTTTTTGTTAGTCTACCTAACAGTTTATCAATTTTGTTTATTCTTTAAAAAAAAACTGTTTTGCTGATCTTTTGAATTGTTTTTTAAAGTCTCTTTCCTTTATTTCTGCTCTGAGCCTTATTATTTCCTTTGTTCTACGAACTTTCAGTTTAGTTTGTTCTTTTCTCATTCCTTGATATGCATGGTTAGGTTGTTTATTAGGAAACTTTCTGCTTCTTTGATGTAGGTATTTACTACTGTTAGCTTTCCTCTTATAACTGCTTTTGCTGTTAGGTTTTGGCAAGATGTGTTTCCATTTTCATCTGTCTCAAGAAATTACTTCATTTGCCTTTTAATTTCTTCATTGACCTATTGGTTATTTAGAAACATATTATTTAATTTCTATGGATTTGTAAGGTTTCTAAAGCTTTTTGTTGCTGCTGACATAGTTTTAGGCCACTGTAGTCTGAAAAGATGCTTGATATGACCTCCATCTTCTTAAAGGCAGCTGTGCAAACTCCTAGCTAAATCTCTAGACTAGATTTAGGGGTTGAAGGGCTCTCTAGTAGCAAGGGCTCCTGGCATTTGTGGTGGCAAATGAGGACTGTTGGGAATCTCCAGCTTACTTTTCCTGCATACGAAGAGTTCCTCCCTGACTTTGAGCTGATCCTTCTGGGGTAGAGTGTGTGGCAGAGGCAAGATGCCTCACTCCGCTCTCTATGGTGCTATACTGGGTTTCCATATTTCATAGAGATTTTACCCTTCTCATGGTGCTGTCCAGCATACAACTGCAGTCACTCCAGTTGAAATATAGTTGTAATAAAAAAGAAAAGGGAGAAGAATCAAATAGATGCAATAAAAAACGATAAAGGGGATATCTCCACTGATTCTACAGAAATACAAACTACAATCAGAGTTCACTACAAACAACTCTATGTACATAAACCAGTAAACCTGGAAGAAATGGATAAATTCCTGGACACTTGCACCCTCCCTTCAACTTCAGGAAGAAGTTGAAACCCTGAATAGACCAATAACAAGGTCTGAAGTTGAGGCAGCAATTAATAGCCTACCAACCAAAAACAGTCCAGGTACAGACAGGTTCACAGCTGAATTCTACCAGACGTAAAAAGAGGAGCTGGTACCATTCCTTCTGAAACTATTGCAAACAATACAAAAAGAAGGAATCCTTCCCAAATCATTTTATGAGACCAACATCATCCTGATACCAAAACCCAGCAGAGATTCAACAAAAAAACAAAACTTCAGGCCAATATCCATGATGAATATAGATGCAAAAATCTTCAATAGAATACTGGCTAACCGACTGCAACAGCACATCAAAAACCTTATCCATCACAATCGAGTAGGCTTCATTCCAGGGATGCAAGGCTGGTTGAACATATGCAAGTCTATAAATGTAATCCACCACATAAACAGAACCAAAGACAAAAACCACATGATTATCTCAATAGATGAAGAGAAAGCCTTCGGCAAAATTCAACAGTGCTTTATGCTAAAAACTCTCAATGAACTAGGTATCAAAGGAAAATATCTCAAAACAATAAAAGCTATTTATGACAAACCTACAGCCAATATCATAATGAATGGGCAAAAAGTGGAAGCATTCCCTTTGAAATCTGGCACTAGACAAGGATGCCCTCTCTCACCACTCCTATTCAATATAGTATTGGAAGTTCTAGCCAGAGCAATTGGCAAGAAAAAAAAATAAAGGGTATTCAATTAAGAAAAGAGGAAGTCAAATTGTCTCTATTTGCAGAAGACATGATTGTATATAGAAGACCCTATCATCTCAGCCCAAAATCTCCTTAAACTGATAAGCAACTTCAGCAAAGTCTCAGGATACAAAATCAATGTACAGAAACCACAAGCATTTCTATACACCAATAACAGACTAACAGAGAGCCAAATCATGAGCAAATTCCCAGTCACAAGTGCTACAAAGAGAATAAAATATCTAGGAATACAACTAACAAAGGATGTAAAGGACCTCTTCAAGGAGAACTACAAACCACTGCTCAACAAAATAAAAGAGGACACAAACAGATGGAAAAACATTCCATGCTCATGGTTAGGAAGAATCAATATCATGAAAATGGCCATACTGCCCAGAGTAATTTAGAGATTCAACGCTATCCTCATCAAGCTACCAATGACCTTCTTCACAGAACTGGAAAAAACCACCTTAAACTTCATATGGAACCAAAAGAGAGCCAGCATAGCCAAGACAATCCTAAGCAAAAAGAACAAAGCTAGAGACATCACACTACCTGATTTCAAACTATACTACAAGGCTGCAGTAATCAAACCAGCATGGTACTGGTACCAAAACAGATATAGACCAATGGAACAGAACAGAGGCCCTGGAGGCAATGCCACATATCTACAACCATCTGATCTTTGGCAAACCTGACAAAAACAAGCAATGGGGAAAAGATTCCCTGTTTAATAAATGGCGTTGGGAAACCTGGCTAGCGGTGTGCAGAAAGCAGAAACTGGACCCCTTCCTTGCACCTTACACTAAAATTAACTCTAGATGGATTAAAGATTTAAACATAAGACCTAACACCATAAAAACCCTAGAAGAAAACCTAGGCAATACCATTCAGGACATAGGCATAGGCAAGAACTTCATGACTAAAACACCAAAGCAATGTCAACAAAAGCCAAAATAGACAAATGTGATCTAATTACACTCCAGAGCTAACTAAACTTAAGTTTCTGCACAGGAAAAGAAACAATCATTAGAGTGAACTGGCAACCAACAAAATGGGAAAACATTTTTGCAATCTACCCATCTGACAAAGGGCTAATATCCAGAATCTACAAATAACTAAAACAAATTTACAAGAAAAAAAACCCATTTAAAAGTGGGCAAAGGATATGAACAGACACTTTTCAAAAAAAGACATTTTATGAGGCCAAGAAACATGAAAAAATGCTCATCATCACTGGTCATCAGATAAATGAAAATCAAAACCACATTGAGATACCATCTCACACTAGATACCATCATTCCCATTTAATGGTAATTATTTAAAAAATCAGGATGCTGGAGAGAATATGGAGAAATAGGAACACTTTTACACTGTTGGTTGCAGTGTAAATTAGTTCAACCATTGTAGAAGACAAAGTGGTGATTCCTCAAGGATCTAGAAATAGAAATTCTGTTTGACCCAGCAATCCCATTACGGGGTATATATCCAAAGGATTATAAATTCTTCCATTATAAAGACACATGCACATGTATGTTCAGTGCAGCACTGTTTATAATAGCAAAGACCTGGAACCAATCCAAATGCCCATCAATGATAGACTGGACAAAGAAAATTTGGCACATATACACCATGGAATACTATGCAGCCATAATAAACAATGAGTTTGTGTCCTTTTTAGGGACATGGATGAATCTGGAAACCATCATTTTCAGCAAACTGACACAACAACAGAAAGCAAAACACCTCACATTCTCACTCATAAGTGGGTGTTGAACAATGGGAACACATGGGCACAGGGAGGGGAACATTACACCCCGAGGTCTGTTTGGGGGTGGGGGCTAGAGGAAGGACAGCAGGGGACGCTGGGTTGGGGAGGGATACCACTGGGAGTAATGCCTGATGTAGGTGACGGGGATGAAGAGAGCAAACCACCATGGCATATGTGTACCTATGCAAGAGTCCTGCAAAACATGCACATGTACCCAAGAACTTAAAGTACAATTAAAAAAAAAAAAAGGAGGTTTAATTTACTCAGTTTCCCATGGCTGGTGTGGCCTCAGGAAACTTACAATCATGGCATAAGGTGAAGGGGAAGCAAAGCATATTTTACATGGTTGCAGGTGAGAGAGAGAGAGCAGGGGAAACTGCCACTTTTAAACCATCAGATCTCATGAGGATTTCTTGGATGTGAGTTAGGAGTTTATCTTTGAACCAAAAAAAAGTTGTGTATTTCTTCAGATTGACCAGAAAGCTGTGGGATCTACCAAAGATTACATCAACAGGTAGAAAAAAATTAATTTTTATTTGTGTATCCACAATAGATTTAATTCATTCAATGAACCATTTATACTCACTCAAAATTTTAATAGTTTAATGTTATTATATTATTAGCAACATGATTATTTGGGACTAGCAGAGGATATATACTCATTTATAACAGATTTAATCTTCCCTATGATGGGTTGCTGTGATAGGGAAAAAAGAATCTTTGCTCTTATTAATCTGCAGCTCTCTCAATGACATCATTTCATACAAATTAAAAAAAAAACTCCATAAAGTAGATAAAAATAATAAATGTTACTTACTTAAATATATGTTAGGAATTATAGACAGTACTTTAGAATTATTATCAGTTTTAAACCTCACAAAATAATATCTTTTTTACATTTTTGTTATAAATATGAGAAATATATTTTTTTTCTTCCATGTTTTCCATAACGATATCTTTCTGGATGTTCAAGTGACAAGGAAATTCTATATCCCAATAACAGTTTTATGGCAAGGTTATACTGGAAGTTGAACTCATTACTTTAGAAAGGCATGAATGTAATTAGGGCTTTGCTCTCTGCATTTCTTTTAAATTATGGGACCAGATATCATATACAGAAAAATTAAGTGAATCAATTTGTCACAAAATGAAAAATGCAGTGATAAATTTTTAGAAATATCTTACAAGCCGTGTGGCAAAGAATCACTTTGTTTTTATTTTACGAAGAATTTTTGGAATGGGATAGTAATGCAATGTACATATAACTGGGAGAAGCTATGAACAATATTCAACATAAGACAGTGGTATTTATACCTCATGTTCCTTAAAATACCACTAATTATATATAACAGTTGTAAAAATACTATGTTTCCAAATGGTAGGCAAACTTGAAAGTGAAGATACTTAAAAATTAAATTTTATATCCATATTTAGGATCACAAATTAAGACATGCCTTTATGTAAACTTTACAGATGAAATGTAATGAGTTTATAGGCAGATGGGCAGGAGCATAGGCTAGATAGAAAAGGAACATTCTAGGTTCATCTGATAGGGAATAGTATTTTTAAAGTGAGTCTAAAATGTAGTTAGTGGTGTATTAGGGAAAATACTCTAGCTGTTTTAACAAAAACTCACAAATCTCAGTGACTTAAAACTCTCAAAGGATTCTCACTCATAAAATTCCAAAGCTGATGTCTCTTGATACAGTGACTCTCTCAAGTGGTGACTCAGAGATCCTTTCTCCTTCTATTTGTAGCAATGCAGGGAAGCATTGAATACTCTTCATAGAGCAGAAAGATAAAGGAAAATGCTGGTAGAAATTGTGAAGATCTAGGAAAACAAGTGTTATATAATTTCTTCCAGATTTTATATTATAAAACTGGCCACAAGCTATCACAAAAGATAAGGCTCAGTAGAGAATGCAGTTGTCTTATGTGCCCAGGAAAACATTGTAATGATTTGATAAATACATGGCATCATCTTGGCCATAAATTATGGGAAAATCTTGTATTATTTAACCACAATTAAAGATATCTTTAAGGCTATCTCTTGGGACTAGCAGAGAATATATACTCATTTATAACAGATTTAATCTTCCCTACGATGAGTTGCAGTGATTGGGAAAAAATATTCTTTGCTCTTATTAGTCTGCAGCTTTCTCAATGATATCATTTCATGCAAAAAAAAAAAATAAAACTCCATAAAGTAGACAAAAATAATAAATGTTACTTACTTAAATGTATGTGTCAGGAATTACAGATAGTACTGATTCAGTATCAGTTTTAATTTCCAAATACCACAAGATGAGTGAAGTTAGACCAGAAGTTCTCAAAGCATGATCTGAAGACTCTTCTTTCTTCATTTAGAAAGTCTGCAGTGTCAAAACTATCTTCATAACAATGCTGAAACCTTTGATTTGCCCTTCTTTCTCTCATTCTGTTATATGTATGTGGTAAAGTTTTCCAAAGGCTACATGACACATGCTTGTATATTTTTGTTTTTTTGAATGAAAAAATAGTGCTAGTTTTAAATGTGGTAAATGAGAAGAAGTCTAATCTGAATAATCAAAGCTCTTGGGCATTTTAAATAATTTTTGAGAGGATAAAGGAATTCAAAAAAAATATGTTTAAGGACTTAAAGAAAAATGGTGATTATTATAAAACACATAAAGCTATTAAGTTAAAAATGGAAGTTAAAAGAAAAAAATATATACATACTAGGACTAAAAATTATAGTATCTTAAAGAGAAAAAAATAGGTTAGTTTAACATTAATACTGGAATCTGCCTCAGAAAAGATTAGTAAACATGAAGCAAAATCAATAGCAATATTTCAATATAAACAGAAAAATTAAACTTTATGAAATCTCAGTGATCTAAGATAAAATATTAAGAAAAAATATATGGATTTACTTGAAGGAGGAGGAGGAGGAAGAGATAATAATGCTTGGTAAAATAAAAAATATATACATACAGTTATGTTTCAGTTATCACAGTGATATATCTTGAGAAATACATTGTTAGGTGATTTCATCTTTGTACAAACATTATAAAGTGTACTTACATAAATCTAGATGATATAGCCCACTACACACTAGGCTATATAGTATAAGCTATTGCTCCCAGGCTACACACCTGAATAGCCTGTTACTATGCTAAGAAAAGTACTATAGACAAGCGTGATACAATGGTAGGTGTTGGTGCATTATATAAAATATTTTATAAGTGGTAAACCTGTGTAGGACACTTTCTATAAATGAAGCTTGAAGTTGTTCTAAGTGAGTCTGTGGGTGAATAGTTAAGTGAATGTGAAGGACTAGGATCTTGCTGTATACTAATATAGACTTTAAAAACATTGTACATTTAGGCTACACTAAGTTTATTGAAAAGTATTATCTTTTCTTCAATAATAAATTAACCTTAGCTTCCTGCAACTTTTTTAGTTTAAAAACTTTTAATTTTTAAACACCTTTTGACTCTGTAATAACACTTAGCTCAAAACACAAATACATATTTTCTTACTTTATATTCTTATTCTACAAACTTTTTCCATTTTTAATTTCTACTTTTTAAACTTTTTTTGTAAAAAAAACTTAAGACACAATCATATACATTATCTTAGGGGTACACAGGGTCAGAATCGTATCACTGTCTTCCACATCTACATCTTGTCTCACTAAGACTACTTTACAGATAACTTTTTAGTAAGTAGAAAGAGTATACTCTAAAATAATATTTGAAAGTGTAATAAATAAATAAACATTATCATTCATTATCATTATCAAGTGTTATGTACTATACATAATTGTGTGTGCTATGCTTTTATATGATTCGAACACTGTAGGTTTGTTTATAACAGCATCACCAAAACCACATGAGTAATGCATTGTATTATGATGTCACTAGGCAATCAGAATTTTCAGCTCCGTTACAATCTTAGATGACTACTGTCATTTATGCAGTCCATCATGGAACAAAACCTAATTAGGCAGCATATGACATACTCTCTCTATATACATGTTCATAAAACACATGCACATATATACGCATATTTATATACCTATATATATAGTATGGATGCTATATGTAGATATACTAGTTGAAATTTTCCTAAATTTGATAAAATAGATCAACTTACACATCCAAGTAAGTAATTGATTTCAAACAGCATACACTTGATTTGACCCACTTCTAGACACAATCTAGTAAGCTTGGTGGAAACCCAGTTAAAGAGAAAATACATAAAGCACCTATAGAAAAGTGACATTAAGATAGGTAACAGCTACATGAACAATGGTTGATCTCATATCAGAAACAATGGAGGCCAGAAGTGAATGGATTGGAAGATTTTAAGTTCTAAAAGAAAAAAAAGAAAAAAACAAAGTTGAGAGTCTCTGTGCAGCAAACTTGTTATTGAAAATAGAAAATAAAATAAAGACATACAACATCTGAAAGGAATTGTTGCCCTTCAACTTGTATTTCAAGAGCAGAAAGAAAATGTACTATGTAGAAACTGGAACCTTAATAAAGGAGTGGAGAAAGCTGGAAAAAGTAAATGAGTTGCTATGTAGAGGATTATAGTTCATTTCTTTTTCCTTGTCTCTTAATTTGTTTGTTAGAATACTGAACATTGGGGAAAAAAAGAAACTACTGACACTGCATTGTAGAGTAAATATCATCTATAGAAACATAAAATATCCATCAATAATACATGGAAAACCAGAACATAAATAAAATTTACTGTTGTAATTTTTAAAATGTATATGAATTTATACAATATTAACTGAGAAAACTGTAGTAAGTTGAGGGTTATATTGTCATCTTCAGAGCAAGTATAAATTGGTGATTTCAAAGAGATGACTAACAAGTATTTGATCAACCACAAAGAAAGCAGAAAAATAGTTATAGAGGGAAATAAAAGATGGGTCTAGGAGAACAAATTGCGCAGAGCAGTATGGTCACCTTTAATTCAACCATAGCAATAATTATATGTATATAGACTATAATGGCAGAAAAGACAGGAATTGTTAGGCAGGATTAAAAGCACAATAAGCTCTCTATTTGAAGATGTATATATTTATCCTCAAAATGAGAAGTTTGAGGATAAAAAATTGAAACAAAATCTATCAGAAAAATTGTCAGTGCAAGAAAACTATGGTGGAAATGTTAATGACAAAGAAAAATAGATTTCAAAAATGTGGCTATTACTAGAGAAGAAGAAAGACATTTAATAATGATAAAACAGGTTTATTTGGAAAATATAACCAATCCAAATGTGCATTTCCTTAGTAGCAGAGCACCCAAGCACAGGAAGCAAGCAGAGCAAAACTGAATATAGATACTGACCTTTCACATTTGCAATCAGAAATTTTATCAACTTCATCTAAATAATTGGCAGAAATTGTAGACAAAAATCTAAAATATAGAATTAAACTGTCAAACTGTTAGAACGAATTGACATTTTTAAGTCTACGGTTAAAACTAAAAAAGAAACAATTTCTACTACTATAAATGAAATGTCTCCCCAAATAAATCATATGACATGCTTTAAAAAAAAGACTACTTAAATTAAAAAATATGTGTTCTTTATCCACAACAGAATGAGAGACCTTAAATATTATGAAAAATAATCACAAATATTAGAAAAAATAATAGTGAGTCCAAAAGGGAACCATAGGAAAATTTAGGAAATATTTTCAAACTAAATGATGATGTAAAAATAATTATATTAACTGTATATGACTAAATCAGTGCACAGGGAAAAATACTATAGCTGTAACTGGTCTTTTAAAAACATTTTTACAGTTTCATACCAATATGTAAGTTTTCATCTTCAGAAAGCAGAGAAAAACAAAACAAATTAGGCCCAAAGTAATATGAGAATAACAAAATAATTGAAATAAATAAAGGAGTTATAAACGAAATTGAGAAAGACAAATTATAGAGAAACTTTTTTTAAGTCAAAATTTGTTTTCTGAAAGATTAATACAATTTATAAGCACAAATGCTGAAAAAATTTGAAAGTGATAAAAATGTATGAGAAATATCAGAAATGAAAGAAGACATACCACTACATGTCTCATAAACATGTAAATAAAAATTAAAGGCCGAAATCTGACATTCAAAACACTGAAAAATGTGAGTTGTTCAAATCTATCTTAAAACAAAATGATTCTATAATAAATAATTTTGCATTCAAAAATAAATTGAAAAACAAAACAAAACATAAGACCCATATGCCCACACTGAAGATTCTATTAAACACTTTAAAAAGACAAAAATATCAAACTTACTGAAGTTATCTCAAAATATAGAGAAGAAAGCACAAAATAACTATGATATCAAGGTCTGAGAGAAAAATTACAAGAATAAAATTTTTTAAAAGTGTAGAACTGAATACAAAATTCTTAGCAAAATATTAGCAAATTGAACCTAGCAATATATTAAAA
Organism: Cacajao melanocephalus; assembly: GCA_963573385.1. NCBI lineage: Eukaryota > Metazoa > Chordata > Mammalia > Primates > Pitheciidae > Cacajao > Cacajao melanocephalus. The sequence continues at coordinate 145,921 of CAUYLG010005027.1, read as the reverse complement.
GAATAATGCAACAGCATCCAATGGGGTTTATCCTAGGAAAACAAGTTGCTTTAAGACATGAAATCAAATTAGTAATATTCATCATCTAAATCAAATAAAGATGAATATCATACTTTTGTAATGGGTGAAGAAAAATCATTTGAGAAAATTCAATAGCTATGTATAATCTATTCTATAGAAACAAAAGTTGTTCATCTGTTATCAGGTGTCTCCTAAAGAATCTACAGTTAATAAATAAATCACAGAAACAAAACAGAAAATTTTGAAACAGATCTACATAAGTAGTCAATTGATTTTCAGCAAAAGCATAAGGAGATTGAATTGAAAAGGACAGTAAAATGTGGATAAACATATAGAAAATGAGCCTTGAGTCTTATTTTACACTATTCACCCAAATTAATGCAAAATGAATTATAAGCTTAAATATAATAACTTAAACATTTTAGCTAGCCTTAAAGGAATAAACAATGATATATTGTATTAAATTAAATTAAAATTCTTCTATTCCTGAAAGACACCAATAAGAACATAATAAAGAAAAATGCAGATTAGGAGAAAAGATTTTCAACAAATATAATGGAATTATTTTAAAATGTATAAAGAATTAATAGAAATCAATAACATAAAGGTAAAACATTGGAAAAAGAATAAACAGATATTTTTATTGTCATTATGGATATGAAAAGGAACATAACATCCTCAGTGTCATGAAATGAAAATTAAAACCATACCATATTACTTCATACCCACTAGTCTGGGTGTAACAACATCTAACATTGTGAAGGATATATACACAGTCATACAATGGAATACCACTCAGCAATGTAGATGAATCTCAAAAACATTAGTTTTATAGAAAGAAGTTAGGAAAATTAAAAGATTGCATACTTATTTGATTCTACCTATTTGAAGTTAAAGAACAGACAGAAGTAAGCTATGGCAAATGAAATGACAGCATTTTATTTCTTATTGGTGAGGACTGACTAGAAAGCAGTTTATTTTCAGGAGAAAATTAACCAGATTTAAGAAAAAGGAGGGCAGGAGTGAGATAAACAATACACTGCAAAGAGAATTGTGATTCCCCCCCAACTCTGATACCCACAAGCTCCAGAACACCAGGAACTAGCAGTGATGCCTGTATCTAGTAAGAAAGAAAAATGTGATTTATTTATTGATTTACTTATTTATTCATTTTTGCTTTGTTTGAAAAAGCGAACCACAACAAGAGAAAAGATCTCCAGATACTGAGTTTATGTGGCTCAGCCAGCAGGTATTGTATTAATAGATGCCTGTTGCAGCAAGCCTAGAAAATAACCAGGACAGACTGAGGCAGGATATAGAAGTGTTCAAGTTTTACCTTCTGAGGAAATAGCGTTAATCTATTACTTATGGGGTAGGACCCAGTGAGGTGCAATTGTTGAGAAATTATAATGGAAAACAAAATCTCCTCTCTACCTAGAAAATCTCCCCACAAGGGTGGAAAAGAAGAAAACACGTTTATTATCGAATAAGACTTAAGCCATTATGCACATCGCAGGCAATCTTCTGAGACTGCAAAGACAAAGAAATCACACCACTTTATGAAACCAAGCAAATATACCCCATCATGAACAAGTCCTCAAACTAATAACTAGTCCTCTAGTAAGAGCACTTGACAACACCATTTTTCACACATAGTTCATCCTAAATTCATTTGATAATTGTAATGACCAAATGTGTTAGCTAATTTGCTTTATAACAAGGAAAAATAAACTTAAAAGCAACCACCAAAGTTAGCCTCCCACTCTCCCTCCGGAAATGAGAGAAGTACTGTTTTCCTTGATGATTTCATTTCAAAGAAATCCTTCTCTCCAGTTACTTGAGAAAGACATTCCTGGGTTGTAAAGCTAGTGAGAGTCCTATTGAAACTTTAAAAAGGTTTACAGGCATTTCAAAGAGCAAAGGAAGACCTTATAATTACAAATTTTCTAATGTAAATGCTCTAAGAAAAGAGAGTGGCAGATGAAATACTCCTTATTTGTAATGGAGAGAACTATGCTTCTTACTTTCAATTTGTATTTACTCTTACACAAGTGAAATAAAAACTTCCTCTGCCTTAAAAAAATACTAATAGACTGCTACAATTTAAAAACTTATTTAGAAATATTGAAATAAATAACTGAAGACATCATCATTAAAATGTCTTTCAAAGGGCAGTATTGATGTCTTTAATAATGGAGAGGCAGAGAGATGGAGCATGCAAAAACTGTAGTTTCTGTGTGATTTTTGGTAATTTAAAAACTGCTCTGAGAAATAAAATCTATTTATACTTTTAAATGTCATAAAAACTGTCCTTTAAAGAATGGACTAATAGAGTAGATACAAACATTTGTGGCATGTTTAATTCAGGCTCATTTTCCTCCAATTTTTTTAGTTTTCAAACTGTTACCAGATAATACTGTAACTGGGGGAGGTAGCCGGATGTTCTGAAGAGGCTCCTAGTTCCTGATCTGACGTCTTGGGGAATGGACCTCAGGAAGCATGGTGAGCTCACTATTTGAATAAACATCATGGGCCCAAAGAGTTTTAGTTATTCCTGCCTCATTCATGTTCTCGTCCAATGAGAAGAGTTCTTTCAAACGTCCTCTGGAGTGATTGATCTTTGACTCTGATACTGGATTGGCTGCTTGGTCCACAACAGAGCTCCCTCCTCCCAGAGCTTTCCAGGGGCTCTTTGGACAAAGAAGCCCACCTGGATTCCTCTACCTAGTTCCCAGGGAAACCTAGACAAAGAACTTTACGTTCCAGATGGGGACATGGATGGAGGTGTCGCACGGGGAAACTCCTGCATTTGAAACCGTACCCCTCCTGGACCCAGAAAGATAAGTTTTTTTCCTTGGCACGATCTCTCAATACTTTGATTAAAAATTAAAATTTAATGTAAATAAAAATCATATTTTTTGCATTCTTCACCCAGTGAGTTTTAAAATGCTCTTTACTATATCCGCAAGAACTGTATTTTTGTCTCTGCCTATATTGGCAGCCTTACTTCACTGTATTCTCCCCTTATCTCACTAGTCTTCAGCCACATTTATTTTATTACGTTAGTATTTTATAAGACATAAAATTTGACAAATCATTTCTTGCCCTAGGCTTTCTCCAAATGGAATTCCCTTTTCCCAGCTCCTTATCTGGGGAGCTAATATTTATTCTCAGGTCATGGCTTTCTCTGACTCCGATAACAGATCATTCTACTTCACTCTTTCAGGCGACCTTATGGTTTTCTACTTAGCACTCATCACCCAGAAGAGTACTTAGGTTATTGTGATTAGTTAATTAATATTTGCTTAATGTTAACACTTTTGAAAGAAATTGTCTAATGGATTTATTGTAGCTCTGGTAAAAAATTCTAAACCTTCATGAATTGAAAACACCCAAAAAATAATACTATCAGTCTAAACTCACTTTAATCATTAACTACTTTGATTTAACATCATCTAAAATATAACATTAAAACCTGAACAGTGTAATAATATAAAGGCCCACAGAGTATAATTTATTAATCAAAATGTAATATGAAATTCAAAATAAAATTGTTCAGTAGGCAGTTAATTCCACACAACTCACTGGAGATATCAAAATTGTTTTAATAGATGTATTATCAAGCTTTTGATCAGTTTATTCTATTGCTATTTAAAATTACTTTGCCATTGAATTTTATTCAGTTGAAATCTTCAGGTTTTCAAATATTTCGTAACACTCTCTTCAACATGCTGAAACAAAATAAAACTTTAAGGAGACAACATTGGAGTTTCAGTATGAAACAAGGCTCACAGCATAGTGAAAATATAAGAAAAATAACCATCCAAATCAATGTGGACTTCACACTTAATAATGGGTTTTCTTCTTTGCAATGACTGATAACATATATCAATAAAGACCCTTGTCATGGAGTAGGAAAATGGACGAAACTTTGAAATGCTAGAAAAAACAAAAAAAATAAAAATAGCTAATATGTTTGAGTATTTAGTATTGACCAGATATTGTGACCTAGAGAAAGAAAGAGAGGAAAAAGTATATATTTTTTACCCATTCTGATTTATAGAACGTAATAAAATAAACATTTTCATGAGTTTAAATCTTACAAAAATAACCTCAGAGAGCAGTTTCTTCAAAGCATAACCCATTCCCAATTCAGAGGCTAAATATGAGCCCATTAAATATTTTAAATTGCCATTATCATCCTTGTTATTAGTATATGCCTTAAGTATGTTTTCATGTTAATACTGATATATGCAATAGTAGCAAACATGATTTATTAAGCTCCTACAGTATGCTAAGGTATTTGAATTATTATTGTAGATAGATTATAGTTAGATATATAAAGAAAATTATTTACATAATCTTTTCTTCATTTTAGAAATGATAAAACTAAAGTGTAGAAATTTTGAATTATTAGAATTATAGAACTAGGAAGCAAGAAAAGGTAACTATAACACAGAACTCTCTGATTCTAAAATCAGTTGTATTTTCACTCTGTCATTCTATCTTATATGCATGCATATGCACAGTTAGTAAAAATCATCAGGATCACCATCTTAAAAAATGCAAACTACATTATTAATAAAGACCTCTAGGTTCTATAGTTTTCCTAATAGAGAGAGTATTTTCATGAGAATAAAATATTCACATCATTACACCTAATATATAGTCAGTGCTTACAGCAAAATCATAATAGGCATTTAAAAAATATTACTGATTAAATTGTTCATCAAAGTGATTTAATAATTATTTTACCAACTACTTATTTGTGTTTGGCTCCTTCATGTTTAGAAAGATACGTTGACTCGTTCTCTCTAACTTTTTCATTAAATTTGAAAGTTATCTATTGATTGGAACCTCATTTTATGGAGGATATCACAGAAGTTAAGTAATTTTCTGAAATTCACAAAGCTACCATCTTGGCAGAGTAAGATTAAAAGCATGCCTTCCTAACTCCAAACCCAAATGCAAGGTGGTGGTCATCATCCTACATCACCCTTAAATAAATAGAATATAAATTATAAAACTAGTGGCAATGTTGATTTCATAGCTCTCACGGCCTCCTTTTTCAATATTTAATCACATTTAGTGCCCATATCTTTGTTAAATCCCTTTCTTCCCAGAATTGCTACTTGAAGGACTGTTTAATGGCACTACTAATAGGTCGATCCTGGTCAAATCTTTAAAACAAATATGAATATTCATATTTATCTCCAGCTTCTGTTATATATTGATCTGACAATGTGCTCCAATCTTCACAGCTTTGTCAGGCACTGTAGGTTGTCTACACAACTACTATCTCATTCTCTCCCAAATGAACCTGGCTTTTGTTTTGGAACCAGATGACTGATTTAACTAATCTAGTCATGATATTCATACTCCTTTTTGAAATGTTTGGGCTAGGAGTTGGCCTACTTCTCCCAATAGGAAAAAAATCACTTCCTAGAAAGTTAATAAAATGTGAACACTCAATATTATTTTTTAACTGCATATCTCTTGTGTCTGAGAGTATAGCAGCTAATAACACAGATAATCCGTTAGCTCATAGTTTTTCATTTTTGGGGAAAAGACACGATACACACAATATATGAAATAAATGAGTTAAATATATCATATATGAATAAAATAAAGCAGATAAAGGAAAAAGGGAATGTTAAGCATCAGATATAAAATTGAGGCTGAGGCAAGCCTCTCAGAACAGTTTAACATTTCAACATAAAAGTGGAAGAAGTATGAGGGCAAAATATGTAGATAATTGATTGGATGAAGAACATTTTAGCCAGCTGGGGCAGGCAAGTACAAAGGTCCTGAGGCAGAAGAGTACTTGCATGCTCACCACAACATGGGTGTAGTGGGAATGGAGAGTAGTGAAAGGGAAAGTAGAAGGAGATTAGATCAGAGACATTGCTTAGAGCAGGACCAATTTCTTTATTCTGGAGTTGGGCTTTATTCTGCATAATAAAGAAAAACACCAGGGCACTTTGAGCAAGGCCTGATATGGTCTGTGATGCCTTAATGAGATGATTTTCACTGAATTGAGAATAGAATGAGATGGATGAAGGCAGAAGCAGAAATACCAGGGAGGAGGTCATTGCAGTAAATAACATGAGAGATGGCAGTGGTTGACTCACTGTTATGTGCGTCTAATCCCTCAACAGAAATGAATAATCTTACATATAAATTTTAAACTAAAAATTTTTGATAAAATTTGAAGAGGTAAAGAGATCAGCAAAGACATTTTAGGCAAGAACAAAGTGAAGAATCACAGTGGCAAGGGTGATCATGAGGTTTTAGAATGAGAAGAGAATGCTCAATAGGATCTCTTTTTGAGAAACTGCAGTGACAACAGACCTAGAGACAATAGTAGCCGTCTCCAGCTAATGTGCTGCTTAGCTAGGTCTTGGGCTGAGAACTTGATCCACCATCCGTTTCAATTTGGTCTGATAATTTAATAAAATAAGTTTTTTTAATTTTATAATATTTTTTCTTCTTCTTTCCCTGTCCTCACAATTGACCTCTTAAAACAGTACAACTAATTGAAAAATACATGGAGGAGTTTTAAATCCATTTGGCCTGGGAATTATTCAGCCAGTAGTTAAAATTTCATGTGTTCCTGTGAACCTGAAAATGAAGACTCTTTAACCTCAAGCTGTTATAGTCTGAAGGACTGCTGGGCTTCTGATTGAGATATATACCAAGGCTGAAAATTGTTGATGGGATTTATCACATGGAACGCTCAGAAATGAAATTCATGGGTGTCCATGAGGGGGTCTTCAAGTGCTTGGATACAAAGAGACCTGAAAAACATGACACAAATGAAAGGAGATGTCCATGGCAGGTAGAAAAGAAAAGCCTTGTTAGGTACCCTGAGCCAAAAATGGCAACAGCCAGTGGGGTCTGGTTATACCTAGAGCAAGTGGTAAGGTCTTAGCCAGCAATACCAAGATTAATGTCAGGCAAGGCAGTACTTCAATATTAAAAGCATTTGAGCCTCTGGCTTCAAATTAATATGTAAACTCTATAATTTTAATTTGAAAGTCAAGTTCTTAATCTGAAGAACAAAGAGAAGACTAGAGAGAAAGGAAAGCATTAGGATAGGTCAAGACCCAGCCCTAGCTGATTCCATGTAAGCATAAACTTTAAAGTAATAGTTAATTATGTCAGCTCTGAAAATAAAAGTGGTTTTTAGATAAATGTCAGAAGAAAGCTCAAGAATTTAACGCTGTAATTGTTTTTAGAGAATTAATTATAATTGTGATTATACATTCATTATTTTACAGTTTGATGAGTAACAGCATAATTGAAATACAACAATAATAATATAAAAATAGCTGCCACTTTTGAGGACATGTTATTCAGCAGTCACTGCAGTACAACTCATTGTGTTTTATCTTGTAGAATCAATGCAATAAAACTGAATGACAGGTACCATTATTCAACTTTCAAGGACAGGAAACTGAGATTCAAAGAGGGTAAGCAATTTGTCCAAGGTCATGAAGTCAGCAGTTGGTTTAAGTCTAAAGCTTGATCCCTTTCCACTAAAAATCTCCCTGCCTCTTAACTAATATGCAATAGAAATGTCTTTGTCCTGCCCACGTTCATTGTTTTTGTTCCAAACCAAATAAACTGTGACAAGAAACCACATGTGAATATTAAAGATGAATGGATGCTTCTGAACCAAATGAAACAGTAGTTCCTGCAGAGAAAGAGTTATTTATGAATGTAGTAGGGGAGGGAGTGGGAGGCTAGTGTGATTGGCAAACATGTTAGAAGACTTCAAAATTGTAACCTATTTAGTAAGGTATCCAGATGATTCCTGTTAGAGATCTTGATATATAGTATATCAGTCCTAATTGCTCACAGATTAGGAAGTTAATGCCTAGAGTAGTGTTTCTTGGATTCTGCATTACCCTCTATATGATTCCTGGAATCAGCCTTGAGCTCTATATTGTGATGTCCAGAAATCTGCATTGTTAACAAACATTCTGTTTTTCTTAATTACAGTATTAAGAAAACCTCCCATTTTAAAGTACCAAAGTATTTGCAAAAGTTATGCACCTAATTAGTGCCTGAGACAGAATTTTGGTTTCCTCATGTCATCAACATCACTTACAAGACATAATATTTGTGATAAAATCTTTGCAGAAGCTTGGAGGAACCACTGTTTAGATTGTTTAGCCAATTCTAACGTGTATATAATAGTAAGTCTATAATGGGATCAAGTGAACAAAGCTGCATTGTACAGTAGTACTCCTGATATGCAGTTTCATTTTCCAGATTTAGTTACTTGCAGTCAAGTGCAGTCAGAAAATATTACATGGAAAATTTCAGAAATCAGTAATTTTTATGTTAAATTTATTAACTTTCAAGGGAAGCCCACTGCTGTGTTACAATACCTACGTCATTCACCTCACTTAGTACCATCATGTAGGCATTTAATAAAAATCTTTTTATTGCATTATCACGAAAAGAGTGACTACAGCACAATAAAATATTTTAAGAGTGAAAGGAAGAGTAACCATATTAATAAAATATTTATTACAGTATATCATTATAATTGTTCTAATTTATTATTAGTTATCGTTATTAATCCTCTACAGTATCAATTTATAAATTAAACATTATCATACTTAAGTATAGAAAAAAACACAATGTATACTGTATAAGGTTCAGTACTATATTCAGTTTCAGGCCTCCACTGGAAGTCTTGGGACATATCACCTGAGGATAAGGAGGAATTACTGTATTGGGTGACAAAAGTTAACTTAAATGGAAAATTCCTGGGTACTTTAGTTTTTTTATAGTTTGAAATTGGAAGGCATTCAAATTGCAGAGAAGCTCAACTGACTGCTTTTTTCTGTCTTGTACTGTGTTTGTCATGGCCTCACATTACCTTTCGTATAGTTAGAGAGAGAAGCCTTCTTGAAAAAAAAATGTAGAATCATGGTTTTGAAAATCATCAAAGAGTAAGTGAAGTTACTTCTAAGATAAAAATGGTAAATCTCAATCTGAGGAAAGTGTCCATAAAGAATGTTACACTAATATAAATATATTATTCATACACCGGCAAAAGAGTAATGGGATTAAATTTCAAAATAAAAAGAAATAACGCTGACAATTGCTAGTTTTAATAATATGATGATGTTTACTGTGGTTTCTGTAGTTCACTATTTTCATAAGTTAGCCTTACCATTGAAACCATACTTAAGTTATATAGTTGAGAATTCTCAAGAACCTGTTATTTTAAAGTAAAAATATTTCTAACAAAAAAGCATCATTTGTTTTTCAATCCATTTAAACTGATAACATCAGATTTTTCAAATTCCTTGATTTCAGATATATAAAATATTTTTTCACTCTTATCTATACTGCCAAATATTAAATATACTATGCATGGAATTTTTTAGTTTTTCAATAGGTTGCATTATAGAATGGTCTTGAAAATTTGAGTCTTCCTACAGACAAACTGGAAAAAAAAAACAGTGGTATTTAATGTAGAGGAATGTTTTTATAAACATACTGTTTTGTTTTCTTTTGATATTTTGTAGTGCCGATGCCCAAGCATCTTGACCAGAAACATCTTCCTAGTGACATAATGGTCCTGTTTCTCTCTTCCCCATCTCCTTCTGTAAAAGGCTCCTAGAGTGCAGTCCTTTCTTTAAGCAGATGAAATGTGTGATTTCCTTTGTGGTTGATTTTAATGCCATTTCATCTCTTTGTGGAAATGATATTAGAATTCTAAATGTTCAAAATCCATCAGGCTTTAATGAAAAACGGTAGGAATTATCACATACCTAGAGCTTAGAAAGGATGGAATCATATTTGCACATTATTAAAGATCTGAATAATTTAGGCTATTTTTAGATTTAAATTGCTTAGAGGATTTTAGAAAAGCTCAATTTAAACAGTTCAAGAAAGGCACTTACTAGTCCTGATTTCAGCAATTTTACATCATTTAAGCATTTTCATGGAATGATTCAGTTGTCACAATGGAAGCATAGTTTGGACCTCCGGTCAATATTAGAAAATTATTGACATTTTAAAAAATATTTATATAAAAGTTTGTTAAATTCCTATTTTGTTTATTTTTATTTTTAATTTTTTAAGGACCTAATTAAACTCCAGAGTTCCTGCACAGCAAAAACAAAAAAACAAACAAAAAAAACCAATCATTATTGTGAACCAGCAACCAACAGAATGGGAAAAAATTTTTGCAATCTACCCATCTGACAAAGGACACATATGCAGAATCTACAAAGAACTAAAGCAGATTTACAAGAAAAAAAAACAAGTCCATTCAAAAGTCTATGGAGTATATGAACAGGCACTTTTCAAAAAAAAACCATATATGAGGTCAACAAACATGAAAAAATGCTCATCATCACTGGTCATTAGAGAAATGCAAAACCACATTGAGATACCATCTCACGCCAGTTAGAATGGCAATCACTAAAATAATCTGGAGACAACAGATGCTGGAGAGCATGTGGAGAAATAAGAATGCTTTTACACTGTTGGTGGGAGTGTAAATTAGTTCAACCATTGTTGAAGACAGTGTGACGATTCCTCAAGGACCTAGAAATAGAAATTCTGTGTGACCCAGCAATCCTATTACTGGGCATATATCCAAAGGATTATAAATCGTTCTATTATAAAGACACATGCGCACATACATTCTTTGCAGCACTGTTTACAATAGCAAATACCTGGAACCAACCCAAATGCCTATCGATGATAGACTGGACAAGGAAAATGTGACACATATACACCATGGAATACTATGCAATCATATAAAAAACGATGAGTTTGTGTCCTTTGTAGGGACGTGGATGAACCTGGAAACCATCATTCTCAGCACACTGACACAAGAACAGAAAATCAAACAGTGCAGGTTCTCACTCATAGGTGGGTGTTGAACAGTGAGAACACATGGACACAGGGAGGGGAGCATCACACACTGTGGTCTGTTAGGGGGTACTAGGGGAAGGACAGCGGGGTTGGAGGCAGCAAACCACATTGCCATGTGTGTACCTAAGCAATAATCCTGCATGTTCTTCACATGTACCCCAGAACCTAAAGGGCAATAAAATATAAAAATAAATACATAAATAAAAAGTTTACCTTAAAGTTCTGGGATACAAGTGCAGAATGTATACTTGTTACTTAGGTATACATGTGCCATGGTGGTTGGCTGCATCTATCAACCTATCATATAGGTTTCTAGCCCTGCATGCATTAGGTATTTTTTCTAATGCTCTCCCTCCTCTTACCCACACCTCCAACAGACCCCAGTGTGTGATGTTCCCATCCCTGTGTCCATGTGTTCTCATTGTTCAATTCCCACTTATGAGTGAAAACATACGGTGTTTGGTGTTCTGTTCCTGTGTTAGTTTGCAGAGGATGATGGCATCTAGCTTCATCCATGTCCCTGCAAATGATATGATCTCATTCTTTCTTATGACTGCATAGTATTCCATGCTGTATACCTACCACATTTTCTTTGCCCAGTCTATCATTGATGGGCATTTGGGTTGGTTCCATGTCTTTGCTATTGTAAATGGTGTTGCAATAAACATACATGTTCATGTGTTTTTTTAGTAGAACGATTTATATTGCTTTGTTTATATACTCAGTTATGGGATTGCTGGGTCTAATAGTATTTCTGGTTCTAAAGCCTCAAGGAATTACCACACTGTCTTCCACAATGGTTGAGCTAATGTACATTCCCACCAACAGTGTAAAAGTGTTTCTATTTCTCCACAGCCTCACCAGCAACTATTGTTTACTCACTTTTGAATAATCGCCATTCTGACTGGCATGAGATGGTATCTCATTGTGGTTTTGATTTGCATTTCTCTAATGACTAGCGATGATGAGCTTTTTTCTATGTTTATTGGCTGTGTAGATGTCTTTTGATAAGTGTCCATTTGTTTGTGTCCTCTCTTATTTCCTTGAACAGTGGTTTGTAGTTCTTGAAGAGATCTTTCACATCCTTTTGTAGTTGTATTCCTAGGTACTTTATTTTCTTTGCAGCATTTGTGAATGGGAGTTCATTCGTGATTTGGCTGTCTACTTGCCTATTTTTGCTGTAAAGGAATGCTTGTGATTTTTGCATATTGATTTTGTATCCTGAGATTTTACTGAATACCCTTTATTTTTTTCTCATACCTGATTGTCCTGGCCAGAACTTCCACTACTATGTTGAATAGGAGTGGTGAGAGAAGGCATCCTAGTCTTGTGCTGGTTTTCAAAGGGAATGCCTCCAACTTTTTCCCATTCAGTATGATATTGGCTATGGGTTTGTCATAAATAGCTCTTATTATTTTGAAATATGTTTCATTAATACTTAGTTTATTCAGAGTTTTTAACATGAAGTGATGTTGAATTTTATCAAAGGCCTTTTCTGCATCAATTGAGATAATCGTGGTTTTTTCATTGGTTCTGTTAATGTCATGTATCACATTTATAAATATGTGTATGTTGAACCAACCTTGCATCCTAGGGATGAAACCAACTTAACCATGGTGGATAAGCTTTTTGATGTGCTGTTGGATTTGGTTTGCTGGTATTTTGCTTCAATCTTCGTCAAGGATATTGGCCTGAAGTTTTCTTTTTTTGTTGTGTCTCTGCAAGATTTTGGTATCAGTATGATGCTGGTCTCATAGAAAGAGTTTGGGAGGAATCCCTTCTTTTTAATTGTTTGGAATTATTTCAGAAGGAATGGTTCCAGCTCCTCTTTGTATCTCTGGTAGAATTTGGCTGTGAATCCATCTGGTTCTGGGGTTTTTTTTTAATGGTAGGCTCTTAATTACCACCTGAATTTCAGAACTTGTTAACGGTCTATTCAGGGATTCAACTTCTTGGTTTAGTCTTGGGAGAGTGGATGTGTCCAGGAATTTATTCATTTCTTCTAGACTTTCTAGTTTATTTGGTAGAGGTGTTTATAGTATTCTCTGATGGTAGTTTGTATTTCTGTGGTATCAGTGGTGATATCCCCTTTATCATTTATTGTGTTTGACTCGTCTCTTTTCTTATTAGTCTAGCTAGTGTAGCTAGTGGTCTATCTACTTGGTTATTTTTTTTTTTCCAAAAAAAAACCCACTGCCTGGATTCATTGATTGTTGAAGAGTTGTGTGTGTGTGTGTGTGTGTGTGTGAGTGTGAGTGTGTCTAGCTCTTTCAGTTCTGCTCTGATCATAGTTATTTACTGTCTTCTGCTAGCTGTTGAATTTGTTTGGTCTTGCTTCTCTAGTTCTTTTAATTGTGATGTCAGGGTGTTGATTTGAGATCTTTCCAGCTTTCTGATATGGGCATTTAGTGCTATAAATTTCCTTCTTAATATTACTTTAGCTGTGTACCAAAGATTCTTGCATGTGGTATACTTCCATGATTTTGCATTTGCTGAGAGGTGTTTTACTTCCAATTATGTGGTCGATTTTAGAATAAGTGCCATGTGGCACTGAGAAGAATATATATTCTGTTTATTTGAGGTGGAAAGTTCTGTAGATGTCTATTAGGTCCACTTGGTCCAAAGCTGGGTTCAAGTCCTGAATATCCTTGTTAATTTTCTGTCTCATTGATCTATATAATATTGACAGTGAGGTGTTCTCTCTAAACTAGTTATGCTAGATAGCAGCTCCTGTAACCTTTTATCAGGGTTCTTAGCTTCCTTGCATTAGGTTAGAACATGCTCTGTTAGCTCAGAGGAGTTTGTTATTACCTTTCTTCTGAAAGCCTACTTCTTTCAGTTCATCAAACTCATTCTTCATCCAGTTTTGCACCCTTGCTGGAGAGATGTTGCAGTCATTTGGAGGAGAAGCGGGATTCTGACTTTTGGAATTTTCAGCAGTTTTGTGCTTTTTCTCCTCATCTTCGTGGATTTATCTACCTTTTATCTTTAAGGCCGATGACCTTTGGATGGCATTTTTGTGGGGGCGCTTTTTAATGTTGTTATCGTAGCTTTCTGTTAGTGTTTTGTTGTTGTTGTTGTTAACAGTCAGGCCTCTCTTCTGCTGTTCTGCTTCAGTTTGCTGGAGGTCCACTCCAGACCTGAGAATCACCAGCAGAGGCTGCAGAACAGCAAGGATTCTTTTAATGGTAATGTCAGGGTGTTGACAGGAAGTTGTCAGCTTCCTCTGGAAGCTTCATCCCAGAGCGGCACTGGCCTGATGCCATATGAAACTCTCCTGCATGAGGTGTGTGTCAATCCCTGTTGGGAGGTCTCTCTGGAGGTAAGTCAGGGGCTCACTTGAGGAAACAGTCTGTCCCTTAGCAGAGCTGGTAAGCTGTCCTGGGATAATCCTTGTCTGGATCAGCTGCTGTCTTTGGAGTTAGTTGGCAGGAAAGATTAAGTCAGCTGAAGCTTTAACTGCAGCCACCTCTCCCCGTAGGTGCTCCGTTCCCGGGAGATGAGAGTTTCTGTAAGCCCCTGACTGGGGCTGCTATGCTCAGTTTTGTGCTTGAAACCCAGGGCCCTGGTTGTGCAGGCTCATGAGGAAATTTCCTGATCCACAGATTGCAAAAATCTGTGGGAAAAGCATAGTATCCAGGGTGGATAACACAGTCCTCACTGCATCCCTTGGTTGGGGAGGGAGATACCCCAGCTTCTTGCACTTCCCGGATGTAGTGACTCCCCACCTGACTTCTGCTTGCTGTCCGTGGGTTAACACCACTTGCTTGCTGTCCATGGGTTGTACCCACTGCCTAACCACTGGGCACCGCAGTTGGAAATGCAGAAATTACCCATCTTCTGCGTTGGTCTTGCTGGGAGCTGCAGACTGGAGCTGTTTCTATTGAGCCATCTTGGCCCCTCCTCTCAAATTCTTATACTCTTTTTAAAAACTGTTTTTCTTAGATGGATATTTTGTGTAACATTTTCTACAGTAGTCTATGAGTGCTAAGTATTTTCTTCAGTTTCCTCATAGGTAAAAATGTAAAAATAAGATGTCTGTCTGTGCTGTTGTGAGGACAACCTGGTGGATAAACACTATAAATGCTTGGTATTGTTATTTATGACACAGAGATGGTGAGAAAAAGAAGTTTGGTGTTAACAAAATAGCATTTTTGAAATTAAAGATAACTAGAGATTAACAAAAGAAAAAATACATATAATCAAATAACATAGACCACATGCTTTGGCAATCCTCAGGGAAACTAGAATATGTTTTACAACAAGAAGTCATTTTCACTTAAAAATTAAAATGAAAGAAGTGGATGACAAAACCATACAAGGCAAAAGGAACTATTTTTTACTTGTGACTGTAGTTTACAAAAACAACGAAGAATCTAAAAATAAAATGATAGCTACTTCTTGTCTATGGAAAGTAATATAGTGTTTATATAATAAGGAATTTGAAGCAGTTGCTTTCTCTAATCAAACCCAAGATTCCCATAGTCATCTCCTTTGCTGTTACAAGTCTCCTAATTTTTTGGTCATCAAGAAGGGCCTGAAGATTATCTAATTTGTTGTGGAAACTCACTAAAGATAATTGCAAGCTGTTAGTTTAATTAAAACATTTTTTTCAGAAAAGCTTTTGAATCTAGAGGAATAATTGCTATATAACTTTAACTCTGAAACTTAAATGCCTGATCTGAGATACACTTATTTTCATTATTATTTTTTATCATTCAATTTTTGTAAAATGAAATAGATTTATTCAAGTATATTTGTGTGAATTTTAACATATGTATAGATTCATGCACCCACCATAGTTAGGTTATGAAACAGAACTATCATCTCTAAAAACAACCCTTGCTCTATCTTTATATTCACATCCTTCTCTCACCCATAACCCCTGGTGAACACTGACCTATTCTCAATTCCTGTAGCTCTAAACTTTTATTTTGTTTTCAAGGATGTAATATAAATGGAATGGTACAGATAGAACCTTCTGAGATCAGCTTCTTTCACTGAACATAACACATTTGAGATTCATTCAAACTGTTTTATCTATCAAAAGTCTCTTTATTTTTACTGTTAAATAGTATTTCATTCCAAACCATTGTCATTAGTATTCAATTTGCTTACTCATTATCCTCTCAGGATATTTAGGTTGTGATTCGTTTTGGCAATATGAATATGCTTCAAAATGTCATGTTGTTTTCCTGTGGGCATAAATTTACTTTTGGGCAAATACTGCAGAGTATCATTGCTTGGTCATACCCTAAGTGTATGTTTAACTGTATAACTTTATAAAAACTGCCAAACTACTTTTCAGAGTGAGGAATTTTATATCTTGACCAGCAATGTCTGAAATTGTGAGTCGTTTTACACCCTCCTCAGTGCTTAGTATTGTCAGCATTGTTTTATCTATCCTATTAAGTATGTAATAATATCTCATTAGGGTTTTTTTTGTTTCCTGTGTTTAATGTTTTATTTTCGTAATGACTAATAATGTGGAATGTCTTTTCATGTGCTTATGTACCATACCTGTATCCTCTGGTGAAAAGTTTGTCTATATCTTTTGCTTATTTTTTTAATCGAGTGGTTTGTTTTCTTATTGTTCAGTTGTGAGGGTCTGTTATATATTCTTGATACATAACTTTGTGGGACATGTTATCTGCAAATATTTTCTCCCCATCTGCACCTTGTCCCTTGTCTTTTTATTTGCTTGATATCATCTTTCATAGAAGAAACAGTTTCAGTTTATCAATCTCTAAGTCTGATTTACCAATCTCTAAGAAATGAATCACACTTTTGATGACATCTTAAGAACTAGTTACTTGGAACTGTATCAGGGAACATCAACAAGTTATAGAACTGATCCAAAGGGATGTGAGAGCCAGCTCCAGTGCATGGTCTAAAGGAGGGGTTCCCAACCCTCAGGCCACTGGAACCAGGTGGCACAGCAGGAAGTGAGTGGCAGGCAAGTGAGCAAAACCTCATCTATATTTACAGCCACTTCCTGTCACTGGCATTACCAACTGAGCTTTACCTCCTGTCGGATCAGAGGTGGCATTAGATTCTCAGAGGAGCATGAAGCCTATTGTGAACTGTGTGTGCAAGGGATCTAGGTTGTGTACTCCTTATGAGAATCTAATGTATTATGATCTGTCACTGTCTCCTATTACCTCCATCTAGATGGGACCATCAGTTGTAAAAACACAAGGTCAGGGCTCCCACTGATTCTACATTATTGTGAATAGCAAATTATTTGATTATATATTATAATGTAATAATAATATAAATAGAGTGCACAATAAATGTAGTACACTTGAATCATCCCAAAACCATCCACTCCCCAAACCCTTGTCCATGATTATCTATTCATCCACAAAACTGGTCCCAGGTACCAAAAGCAGTTGGGGACAGACTGTTGGCCAAAAAGGTTAATGTTTCCTTTTAGAAATCACAGAGGTACTCTAGATAATTTCTACCCACAGGTAGCAGCCTAAGGGAAGCATGTCTAAGCACCACAGCTACTCTACAGCTTTTTTCCTACCCAAAGTGAGGTCAGAAGTCCTAACAAAACCATCCATATGTATTGTTAATATATCTTTTCAGAAGTAACTTCCTACATTTTATGTCATTTCTATTTGTTCTATCTCATTATTTGAATTTTTTACTGGCTTATTTGCTTGCTATTTTACAATTTGACACTGTCTACTATCTCTTAGCTGATTCCTACCTAACTCCAGAATCTGTAGCCTGCAGAATAACTCAGAAGAATTACCACTGAGCCCAACCCAACCTAACTCAGAAAATGACCCCCAAACCTTAAAGATATACAGGGATATAAAAAACACTTGGTTGGAATTATGCTTCTAACTTTTAGCTCTTTCTGTTTTTTAAAATAATATTTTATTTATTTATATTTTATTTTATTTTATTTTTTTATTGCATTTTAGGTTTTGGGGTACATGTGAAGAACATGCAAGATTGTTGCATAGGTACACACATGGCAGTGTGATTTGCTGCCTTCCTCCCCATCACCTATATCTGGCATTTCTTCCCATGTTATCTATCCCCAACTCCCCACCTCCCGCTGTCCCTCCCCTATTTCCCCCTGACAGACTCCAGTGTGTGATGCTCCCCTCTCTGTGTCCATGTGTTCTCATTGTTCAACACCCACCTATGAGTGAGAACATGCGGTGTTTGATTTTCTGTTCTTGTGTCAGTTTAATTTATAGCCGAACTTAGAAAATCTCCATAAGCTATAAATCTATTGTTTCCTTTTGCTTGTCTTTATTTTATTTTATTTTATTTTTTAACAAAACATCTTATAACTTTTATAGGATTTTTCTGGAATAAAGGTGAATGCAAAACAATATAGTCATAACAAAATAAGTAAATGGTATGAGAAGGTATTTTCATATTATTTATCAATTTAAAACTGCCTTTACACTTGATATTTATTTAAAATATATTGCATACTTTAAAATATAAATCTGTACTATACCTAAATCTGAACTATAGAGATTTTAGTTGAAGTATATGAGTTTTCACTGATAAATTCAGAGATTTAATATTTAGTTCATATTTTGAATATATATGTAGAAAATGAACTAAACTTAAAACACCTTTCCTCATTAAAGGGAAATAATTACATTTTAAGCTTTTTGAAAGTCATATTTATTTTCAAAAATTATTTTAAATATCTTAAGAACAATGAGGGATTCTATGTGTAAGATTGAATATTTCATACTAACAAAGAATCTGTGTTTTAAAAATAAAAATAGAACAAAAAGCTCACATATATATTTGTATTAAACCATGGTTTCATATTAGTTAATGTGGATGAGAAAATTATCATATTGAAAATCTTAGGAATGCCCGTGAATAAGTATCACCTTTTTCTATTCCAGATTTGGTGTATAATTCTTAAAATCATGAAATATTACAGATTTAGTTTTACTGACAGAAGCAAAAGTAAGTGTGACACTTTCCAGCAAGGGCATGTCCATGTGGGAAGAACAAAAGACATGACTCTAAAAATATAAAGTTCCAGGTGTTTTTTAGCAACTTCCAATATTATAAAATAGCTTTTTAAAGTTAGAATATTTTGTTACATTTAACTATTGCAATTATTAATTTCAAACAAACACTTTCTAGTTTTAAACTTATGATTTGAGCAAATATCCTTAAATTATCATCTTTAGAACAGGGGAGCCCTGTTTCCCAACATGATTATACTTAACAAGAGTATAAGCAAGAATCACCTGAGTGGAAGAGCTCATCTTTCAGTCAGGTATTACAAGTGCCAACAGCATTACTGCTGTTGATGATTTTTCTAGTTTCCTGTAGTTCCAAACAAATCTCTTGCTTTTTTTTCTCTTTCTAACTTCAAACATATGATTTTATCATAATTTATGATTGTGTTCTCTCTACTTACAATTTTGACTTTCTGTAATTAGAGCCAATATTACGTCTCTCAGTGTCTCAAAAGGAGATCTATATACTCCCTTATTAATATAACATAAGTATAAATAAACATTGTAATTAGCACGCATTAATTTATTGAAGGAACCCTACTAGCCTTGTAATTTGTTTATGATATATACATGTGTTTAATGGGTTTATAATTTTATATTTACCAATGTGAAACCATGTATGCCTTTAATATAATTATTAATGATTTGAATACACTGTCTATTCAGTAGTGAAAAACCTCTTTTTAAATACCTATCTCTATTATGGGATTTAATAGTTACATAGGACTTTTGGTGACATTTAAATTTAAAAACCCACCCATTTGGGGGAATTAGGCTTAAAAATGCCAAATCATATAATTATCAGAAAAGCCAATTTAGTAACCAGATTTATTTTAATACCTTTTTTTATATCTTTGCAAACAGGGAAAATGTCAATTCAAACTACTTGAAAATTGAAAAATGTTATGGCATTTTAACACCTGTATGCAAAAAGAAAACTTAAACTGACAAAGTAGGATAAGACCAAGTCATGCTTTTTTACTATTAATTTGAAAAGAGTATTTAACTGCTTGTGTAGCTGTAAGGATACGTTACAAATTTAATAAGCCATTGAGTTAACATGAGACAAATAATCTCATGTCAAGAAACTAGGAATATAAGTTAGATTCTGGATAGGTAAAAAAAAAAAATCAGTACTATTTTCAAAATGAGGTATGATGTATAAACATATGACTAATTTAACAAAACCTATAGTAAAATATTATAGTCATGAAAATGCTTTTTATTTTCCTATATTTGAAATGATATCCATACAATATATATAGATTTAAAGAAGTATATATAGTAATTACAGAGAAACAACAAATTAATAACAGTTAAACATGTAATCCTCACCCAGAAACAATGATTGTTAATATATTATCATCTTTGTTCCAGATGTTTCTATTTTATGTCTTATTCGACAAATATTCATTGTGGTCCTCTTCATGTCCTGCGTCACGCTAATGCAGACAAGCAGAGATTTTCCCATATTTAAATTCTTGATAGTCTTCTGGGGAATTCTGATATTAACAAATATGGAGTGACTGTTAAGAAATTAAAAGAGAAAAATAGGTAGATGGTGGTCTGGGAGCAAATAATAAAAAATATGCAGGGGCATGGCAGACAATGTTGTCCCCCAGCTATGACAGCTGAGGTGAGGCAGAGTCGCTAAGTGGTAAAATATTAAGAGTGATGCCATGAAACATTGAGAGTGTTCTTGACAGAGGGGCAAGTGTGGCATAGATGGTGATGGGTCACCTCCCAGCAGTAGAGCCGTCCAAAAAGTCTTTTGGAAGTCTATTTGACATGACTATATACTTAAGAAAATGTATCAAAAAGGAGTTTTGGATTCAATGTTGGGCTCTTCAGACAGTACGATCAACCATTCTGATGAGCAATTGGCCCACACACCTGCAAGACATAACCTGACTGGCCGGAAATACACACAAATGTAGGACTTAGCTTCAAAAACACCTACCTGGGAACACCAGCTGATGATCAGTGGAGAATGCTGCGTAGGGAGCACACGGCAATATATTAAAGCATTTGAGGTCAGGGCATGGAAAAATACTGAGGCACTGTGTATGTTATTTGTGCATGGGAATGAAACTCTTTGACCCTGAAAACAGGACAGGGAGTGGAGTGTGTGGTGGGTTAAGGAACGCTGAAAACAGCCTCCTGAGAATGCAGTTTGAGTGTGTACAAGGTCACAGGTGTCTCAGTAACCCACCTCAAATGACTATCTAGTGGATGTTTGTAGTTATTACAAACTCTTTCAATAATACTTGATAACAAATACTGGGGCAGACTCTCTTAGAAGAGCCACCCGCTAGCCCCATTTAGCTGGAACTGTCTGAGTACTTCGTTATTGGTGTTCACTGTAAGCTACAAGCTCTGCACGGTGCTTGTTGCGCACCTCAGCCATGTGGTCATGTTTCTTGCACTTTTTCTAGCCTAGGCTATGAGCATCTCAAGAGAAAAGATGGGGAACATAGTAAAGAGCATCTGGCCAAAAAGTCAGATGTTACGGTCTGAGTATTTGTGTCCCTCAAAATTCCATATGTTAAAACTTAACTCCCAATGTGATGGTATAAAGAACTGGGGCCATTTGTGAGGTGATTAGGTCATGAAGCCTCCACCTTTATGAAAGAGCTTAGCCCTTGTGAAAGGTCTTGAGGAAGCCTATTTTCTCTTTCTGTCTATTCTGTCATATGAGACACAGCAACAAGCTGAAATCTATGAAGCAGGGGGCTCTTACTAGACCTGAATTTGCTGTTGTACAGTTCTTAAACTCTTCAGCCTCCAGAACTGTGAGTGACACATTTCCATTGTTATGATTTACCCAGCCTAAGATATTTTGTTGTAGTAGTAGCACTATCTGATTAGGACACCAGACTATGGAAGATGATGCCTTGAGTCCAGAGCACAGAGTGATGGAAGGAGACCATCTCTCTGTAGCTTGGACAATGGATGATGCTAGCATGTACTTTTATGAGGCAATTGCTGGGGAAGTAAGAAGGTGGCAGTGTCAGAAAGAAGGAAGTGAGAGAAGTAATAGGAGCAAGGGAAGGCTCATACAGGAAAACGTGAGTCCTCAAAAAAGTCAATGTGGAGGAAACAGAAGCAAGAGAAGTAGGGGACTTTCACTTTGGGACTTTAGTGGGGTCTCAATGGGGCCTCGTTATCAAAACCCACTAAAATTTTTTTTCACTTGATTTCTCTCCAAGATACAGAAAATGCAATTTGAAAAGCTGAAAAAATATACACTTGGATTAGATTTAGCTGAACAGCCTCACTGTCCTTTGAAACATGCTTAGTTCCTTCTGATTTATAAAATGAATAACAAGCTTCATGATCACAAGGCACATAGTAAATGTAAATAACATCTAAAGGATTAAAAGCAAGATTTGTTGTTGCCCATAACCCTCCTTTGATTGCCTGTGACTGTCTTCATATTCACCTCTTCCAAGGTTCTTCATTCATTCTCGTAGATTCATAATTAAATGTGCGATTATCACATTTTAAACAAAGCACTTTAATTTTTCTGTAAGGCAGATCTTGTGACAGTTCTTTCAATATTGGCTTGCATAAAATGTCTTTAATTTTTTGATATTTTTGGGAAAAATATCAAGTGTAAAATTTTAGTTTGGTGTGGTTTGCCTGTGTTAAATGGTTTTCCTTTCAGCATTTAAAAAATGTCACGCCATTATCTATGACATCTATTTTTTGTGTCAGTCATCATTTTTATTAGTGTGTCTTTAATGTGTCTTTCTATTTTGAATGCTTTTAAGATTATTTATTTCTGCTTTTCAGTAGTTTTGCTATGATTTACTAAGGCATGATTAAATTTGTATTTATCATACTTTGGGTTTGTGTTCCTTTTTTAATTTGTGAGTTAAGATCTTTCATCAATTTAAGGAAATTCTCAGCTATTATTTTATATAGGAAAATTAACGGAGTAGAATGCCTGAGAGGCCAACTCACATATTAAAAAGTTATATATAACACATAGGTTTTATTTAAAGCCATTGGAAGTGTATGGCAAGCTGAATTATGACTACTCAAAGATGTTCATTCTCTAATCCCTGGAACCTGTGAATATGTTATCTCACATGACCAAAACAACTTTACAGATGTGCTGAGAGTTACAAGTCTTGAGGTAGGAAAATTGTCCTGCATTATCCTGATGGATTACATCTAATTTCATGTGTTCTTAAAAGTGAAGAATATTTCCCAGGGAGAAAAATGTAACATGAGAAGGACTTGACCTTGTGTGTCTGGCTTTGAAGGCGGAGAAAGTTCGTTTTAAGCCAATCACTGCAGCCGTCACTAGAAACTGGAAACTACCCTCAGTTCAGAATGAGCAGGAAAACAGAAACCTTGGTCCTATAGCTGCAAAAAACTGAATTCTACTGACCACAGCAGAGAGCAACAATTGCTTTATGTTGGAATTTAGTGGCTGAAAACAATAATCCTATTATTTGCTCAGTAGTTTTAGGGATTTGGGCTCAACTCAACACTTCTTCTTGTTGTTTCTCCCGGGGTAACCCATGCAGGTGCAGTCATCTGTGACTCAGCTGTGACTGGGTGGTCAAATAGAGCTGCACTAACTCTTCTGGCAATTGCCAGTTGCTCCACAGGTATTTTCAGCCTTCTGTATAAGAGAATAAGGGTCTTTAAATGTTGACTTTAGAGAAACATTTAATAAGGGTGAGAAAAGAAGTCAAAAAGCCTAGAAATTTACAAAATTAATTTTGCAGCATTACATTGGACAAAACAAGTCATAGAGATAGCCCATTCAAGGAATGAGCAAGTAAGTCCCAATTTCTTGATTAGAGAATCTGCAAAGTTATACTACAAAATTAAGCAAGAATTATTCTGGTCTTTTGTGCAACTGTTCTACCATAACAAGGAACTGTCATTTAAAAATATTTATTAATTTTTGACATACTTTATTCATTATTTATACATCATGAGGAATTTTAAAATAATGGTTTGATAATAATTTATGTTTATTAAGTTAATGCTAATCATTATCATTTAATATGACATTTCTGTGGGAATTTATATAACCCAAATTATATTTGAGCATAACACATTAATTATTAATATGCATCATTTAGAATTATGTGATCAAATTAAACTCATTCCCAGAACTTTATATTTATGCTTCTCAATTACAGTACCTATGTAATATATCATTGTGACTATTACACAGAGTAGTATATAAATCTTGCATTATCTGATTGCAAAGATATTACTAATATTCTTGGAAGTCTTTAATCATTCATAAAAGGCTATCTTAAGATGACCTAAGGTAAAAGCTTTTTTCTTTTCTCTTGTTTAAAACCATTAACAAATGGCAGGAAAGCAAGAATAAAAGAAAAGAGGAGTGACTACAGCAGGAAGAATGCACTCTTAGAAACTCAATAAAGGCCGACATTCATTGAAGAAAAATCAATAAAAATTCAGACAAATAGCTCTCTCATCTCCTCTGGTGTATTTGAAATTAGCTAATAGCAAATAGCTTATTAAGATATTTAGACCATAGGTTCTCAGGCTTAATTATGAAAACAAAATATCTAAAAGATTATTAAAATATGATTTGCTGAGATCTACCTTGAATATTCTGATTATTTCAACATGGCAAACTACCTGGAATTTTAAATCATGCTCTATAGGGAAGACATATGAGGTTGGATAAAGATAGTGCAATATAATAAACAACTCCCAGTGACATCAATATTGTACTTGCTTGTTTTACTGTATTCGCTAACCCAACTGGTTCTCTAATATTTGAGATCCCAAATTCTAGTTAAAAAAAAATCACATACCTCTAGCTTTATGTATTGCTATAAAATGTATATTTATTTTAAAATTTGAAAAAAGAACTGTGGAAATCTATCTACTAATATGGAAGTGAGACTGAGAAGTGCTGGGAGAAGGCTGGGTTCCTGGTGAAGGCTACCTCCGGGGCCTGTGCTCCTGTGTCTACATGAGAACAGGCACTCCTGCCTTTGCCCACAAATGTTGCATTTCCCAAGTCCACCCTGGCCCGCCACCTCCCCATTATAATAAAAGGTCATAATTATGTCTAACATAATACAACTGTCCTTCATACAACTGGAAACACACCAATTCCCAACCCAAATACTATTACATAAAGTTAACAATACTTAAATGCTTATTATAAGTCTTATTGACTTCACATCAGCATTTAAGTATTGTTAACTTTATGTAATAGTATTTGGTCATATGATAAAGGAGAAAGGAAATAAAATGAAGATTTTTTTTTTTTAGTAGAAATGTATACATGCACAAACATGTTTTTAACAGAAGGAGGAAATACTCATGACAATTACAGTACTCATTCCTGCAGCTAGGCACGTGGTCTTAGCTCATTAATGAGTACCTTTTCCTACTATTCATTTTGTATTCCCTTTGCCTTCAGGAAGCACCTCAGCAAGTGGCAGGTGGTGGTCTTTTTCCTGGTGGAGTAACCCAAACCTTCATTCCTGAAGGATCTGGGTCATTTGTAGTCCTGCCTGGATTAGACTGTTGTAGTTTCCCATTGACCTTAATCACAGGGCATGGTCATACTAAGAGATGCCCTAATGGATCTCCTGTATTCCATGCATACTCTTCCTTACCTCTATTGTGGAGTAATAGACTGATTTCAACAATGTAACTACCTTCTTATCCTGTTGACTTAAAGGTAGGAAGAGCCCAAAGTGTCCAGGTGGCAATTCTAACTTCCAGTTTAATGGAATCATTGTTGTGTCTCCTGGTGGCATTGCTCCCCTCTCTGGAACGAAAACCTTCAGGCCAGCAGAACCTAATGTCATGGGAACAGGAAGCAACAATTTTGTTAGTGGATCACTAGGGGTGATGGTGAGTAGTGCCACTTCCACTTCCACCCCTTGATTTCTGGACCCATGAATCCTGGCTTTGGGAGAAACAGTACCATATATTGGATGTTCATTCAGAGTATACACGGCCTTCTGGAGAACTTTGTCCCAGCCCTGCAAAGTATTGTCACCGAGCAGGCATTGTAGTTGTGACTTCAAAAGGCCATTCCACAGTTTTATCAATCCTGCTGCTTCAGGATGATGGGCAACACGGTAAGACCAGTGAAGTCCATGAGCATGAGCCCACTGCTGCACTTCTTCAGCTGTAAAGTGAGTGCCTTGGTCAGAGGCAATGCTCTGTTGAATACCATGATGGTGAATGAGGCATTCCGTGAGTCCATGGATGTGGTCTTCTCAGAAGCATTACGTGCAGAATAGGCAAACTCATATCCAGAGTAAATGTCTATTCCAGTGAGGACAAACCTCTGCTCTTTCTGTGATGGAAGAGGTTCAATATAATCAACTCGCCACCAGGTGGCTGGCTAATCACCCCTAGGAATGGTGCCATATCAAGGGCTCGGTGTTGGTCTCTGCTGATGGAAAATTGGGCACTCACCAGTGGTCATAGCCGGGTGAGCCTTGGTGAGTAGAAGTCCAGGTTGCTGAGTTCGTGTGTCACCTCCATCTCTGCCATCATGACTGTAGAGAGCCAGAGTAGCCCACCCCCTCTGGGGGAGTCAGCAGCAAGGCTGCTGTGAACTTTGGATGAACTCCAGAGAAGCGAAACCATAATAGGAGAATGTGTATGTCTTGGAGAAGAGCAGTCAGACCTAGCAAAAGATAACCAGCTTTCTCTGACCTTGCTGCAAGACAGTTGTTAGCTGAGGTGTGTTAACTGAAGTATGAGAATTATAACCACAGGCCGTTCTGGGTAACTGCACCCTCCCTCTGCTACGTGGTTTGTGAACATATAAAATAAAGTACTCTGAGGCAGGACGGGGCCAGAGAAACTGATACTTTCACTTTCCCGGACTGCCTGGCCCCGCTTTTCTCTATGTCTCTCTTTATGTTTTTCTTCATCCCCCACCATTCCCTCTTAGGTCTTTGAACCCTTGTGCAGTGTGGGACACAGCACATGCCAGACATGACCACTTTGTTCATGGGCCCATAGGTGATGACAGAGGTGCTTGAGAAAAGAGGCTGTGAGGTGTCCACAGAATGGGTTATTCTATTCACTTGATTGTTAAAATCCTCCTCTGCTGAGGTCACCCCTTGATTAGCACACACATGGGATACAAATATCTGCAAAGTTTTGACCACATACCTTATTGAGGTCCAACCACCTATTTCTTCTCCAAATTTCTTTGTCACCAATTTTCCAATCATTATTCTTCCAAGTCCCTGACCATCCAGCCAAACCATTGGCTACAGCCCATGAATCAGTATATAATTGCACACCTGGCCATTTATTTTTCCATGCAAAGTGCACAGTTAGGTGCATTGCTTGAAGTTCTGCCCACTGAGAAGATTTTCCTTCACTGCTGTCCTTCAGGGATGTCCTACAGAGGGGTTGTAGTGCTGAAGCTGTCCATTTTTGAGTGTTGCCTGAATATCTTACAGACCCATCTGTGAACCAGTCCCTAGTCTTCTCTTCCTCTGTCAGTGGATCATAGCGAACTCCCCATGAGGCCATTGGTGCAAGCTGTGGGAGAGAGAGCAGGGTGGCAGGAGTGGAGACCATGGGCATTTGATCCACTTCCTTATGTAACTTACTTGTGCCTTCAAGACCTGCTCAAATCCAATCACATATATACCACTGACTTTTGATGACGGAATGATGCTGTGTATGACCCAGTTTATGGCTAGATGGGTCAGAAAGCTCCCAGTTCATAATAGGTAGTTCATGTCGCATGGTGACTTGATGACCCGTAGTCAAACATTCCATTTACACCAAAGACCAGTAGCAGGCCAAGAGTTGTCTCTCAAAGCGAGAGTGGTTATCTGCAGAAGATGGCAGGGCCTTACTCCTAAATCCTAGAAGCCTCCACTGTGATTCATCTATGGGAGCCCACCAAAGACTCCAAACAGCATAGCTATCTTTCACTCAAGCACCATTGGATCTGCTGGATTATATGGCCCAAGTGGAAGAGCAGTTTGAGCAGCAGCCTGTACCTGTTGCAAAGCCTTCTCCTGTTCTGGACCTCATTCAAAACTGGCAGCCTTCCAGATCACTCAATAAATGAGTCAGAGTAACACAACCAAATAGGCCCACTAGGCATTGTACCTCTTTCTTGGTGGTAGGAAGGGCCAAACACAGCAACTTATCCTTCACCTTAGAAGGATTATCTCCACAGGCCCACAATACTGAAAGCCTAGAAATTTTACTGAGGTAGAGGTTCGTAAGTTTTAGTAGGATTTACTTCCCATCCTCTGGCATGCAAATGTCTCACCAATAAGTCCATTCTGTTAGTTATTGCTTGCTTACTGGATCCAACAGCATAATGTCATCAATGTAATGGGCAAGTGTGATAGCTCATGGAAGTGAAATTGATCAAGGTGTTTCCAAACAAGATTATGACACAAAGCTGGAGAATTGATATACCACTGATGTAGTATAGTAAAGATATATTGCTGGCCTTATCAGGTGAAGGCAAATTGCTTTTGGTGGGTCTTATGGACAGAAACAGAGAAAAAGGCACTTACCAAGTCAGTGACTGTGTACCAGGTACCAAGAGGTGTGTTAATTTGCTCAAGCAATGAAAGCATATCTGGTACTGTAGCTACAACTGGAGTCACCACTTGGTTAAGCTTACAAGAATCCACTGTCCTTCTCCAAGATCCATCTGTCTTCTGCACAGGTGGAATGGGACAGTTGAACGAGTATGTAGTGGGATTCATGACCCCTGCTCTCTCAAGTCCTTGATGGTGGCATACTAATCTCCACAGACCCTCCAGGGGTCTGATACTATTTTTCATTTACTATTTTTCTCAGTAGAGGCAGCTCTAATGGCTTCCATTTGGCCTTTCCCACCATAATAACCCTCACCCTATCAGTCAGGGAGCCAATGTGGGGGTTCTGCCAACTGCTAAGCATGTCTATGCTAATTATGCATTCTGGCACTGGGAAAATAACAGGATGAGTCCAGGGACCCACTGGACCCAGTGTAAGTCAGAGCCGAGCTAAAACTCCATTAATTATCTGAAATCTATAATCCTCTACTTTAACTTGAGGACCACAATGATGTCTTGGGTCCTCTAGAATCAATATCAGCTCAGAGCCACTGTTTAGTAGTCCCCGAAATATCTGATTATTTTCCTTTCCCCAGTGCACAGTTACCATGGTAAAAGGCCAGTGGTCTCCTTGGGGAAGGATGGGAGAAAGATTCACTGCATAAATTGTTGGTATTCAGTGATGTCCTACTTCAAGAGGACACAGCATTCTTTTCACTCAAGGGGTTCTGGGTCTGTAAACTGGCTCAGATATAGAGATTGATTGAGGGACTGTGATCATTAGTTTTTATAATTCATATTCGTTTTTTGTCCATTCGACCTAGAAGTTTTCTGCTTGTGTAAATTAAGTGGAAATGCAGTAGGTTTCCCATACATTTCATTTCTGGGAACACCATAATTAGTTAGCCAATGCCAGAGCTCTACCAAGTCAGACTATTCTGATTGCCACTTTGCCTCTGCTGTTTGTCCATTATGGTAGCTATGCCCACCTTGGCTTTGACAGTTGAGTGCTGCCAGTTGTACACTGCTACCCCAGAATCAAATTGTTGTCATTGTATTTAAATTTTTTAGTTGAGTGACTGCAGTTCCTACCGTTAGATCTGACATACAAAAAAAAGAGCAATTACAGGGCTCTTCAGTGATGCAGGTGCTGCCCTCACAAATCTATTTTACAAGGCATTGGTAAAGGGTAGACCTTCTATACCCTCTCAGCTTGGGTGAGTAGTTCTAAAGTGACTAGTCAACTCCACCGTCTTAATCTTTCTAACCCTTTGGATCCCTTCCTCTACATTAAACCAAGGAAGAGCAGATATTTTCAGCTCACTCACAGTGGGCCACCTTTTAATCCATTTTTAAGCTAAACAGCAAATAAACTATTAGAACTTTTTTTAACTTCCCAAGCTGCAACATTAAATGCAGAGTCCTTACTTAATGGGCCCAAATCAACAAATTCAGCCTGGTTCAACTCTATGTTCCTTCCATCATTGTCCCATGCCCTTAATGTTCATTCCCATGCCTTTTCTTTAGATTGTTGTTTATGTAAATTAGAGAACTCAAGCAGTTCTTTTTGAGTGTAGTGCACATCATGGGTCACACTCTTAACCTCACCTCTAGGGGACCACCAGGACTTTATTTAGTTATATGTCTAGAAGCAAACAGGAGTGTTAAAGGTGGCTCCTAAGAGAATTAACATTATCTTGCCTGGCAGCTGCCTCATGGGAGGCCATCACTGTTGCCTCAGGCATTGCAAGATTTATCTCCTCAGATAAAGATGGAAAGGCTGATGGCAACTTGGGTTAGGCGGGAGATGTTGCCACTACTGGAGGTGGGGCAGCTGTTTCTTTTGGCAAAAAAAGGTCTATCAGAGTTTACAAGCCCAGTGTCCCCAACTTTACCAGGGTCCTGCCACATGTCCCCATTCTAAGTTGCAGGGTCCCATTCTTCTCCAGTAATGCCCTCACTTTAGCAGTAGACACCTGGTGAGGCTGTGCATGCGCCTTTTGTTGCAGGTCAGCCACTCGCATGATAAGAACTTGTGTCTGTTTTTCCACAATTTCAGCTCTTTCTCTACAGGAGATAAGACTCTCATTCAGGGCAATCTTAGCAGATTTGAGGTTCAGAACCTCCTTCTGAATCCAGGAGATAAAATCCCTGCGTTCATCATTTTCTTTCAACACTTTTTCCACTAAACTTAGGAGCAACCAACCAGCTTTATTATGTTTCTTGCTTCTCCAAATATGTTCTAAGTTACTGTGTATAGGGTCACTAAACTCCTTGCCTCTCACAAGCAGTGAATAAGGAGTGTCAAATGCGTTTATTTTGTGTAACTCCATAATAGTCTCTCCCAAGGACTATCAGTGTTTTTCATACTTTTAGAAGTAGAGTCCATAGAATTCTTGGGTCTAATCATATTAAGCAGCCAATTCCAGAAATGCCAAAACCAATTAATGAACCCCATTCTTAATATTCTCTTCCTCTAGAGCCACTCCTGGTACCAAAATCTGGATTAGTTAGGGTTCTCTAGAGGGACAGAACAGAATATATATGTATATGTACATGTATGTACATATGTGTGTATGTATGTATATAACTATTAACTCACACACATATACACACACATATCTGTGTGTGTGTATATGTGTATTAAGTATTAACTCACAGAATCACAGAGTTTCACAATAGGCTGTCTGCAGGCTGAGTTGGGTTCCAAAACTGAAGAAATTGGAGTTTGATAATTGAGGGAAGGAAACATCCAGCACTGGAGTAAGATGTATGCTGGGAGGCTAAGCCAGTCTCTCTTTTAACATTTTTCTACCTGTTTAAATTATAGTCGTGTGGGCAGCTGATTAGATTGTGCCTACCCAGATTAAGGGTAAGTCTGCCTTTTCCAGCCCACTGACTCAAATGTGAATCTCCTTTGGCAGCACCCTCACAGACACACCTAGGATCCATACTTTGTATCATTCAATCCAATCGAGTTGACATTCAGTATTAACCATCACAAATATATTATGTACCACAGGAAAAAAAAAGTATGGTACTTAACAAAATTAAACATAATACTAAAAAGTGATATAATCATTCTTAATATAAATATATATTTATCCATAAATTTTCTATACATTGATTTGCAAATAAATTTGATTTTATTATACTCTTTTACTAATTTATCACAGACTGTTATTTAAGTTAGAAAATTAAAAAATCTAAAAATTTATTTTATTTAAAAATAACTCCTATATTGCATATGGGTTGTGAGATATCACACATTCTGAGATGTAAAACAGTTGTGTTTGAGCATTAGTCAACCCTAGTTCTTAAAAACAGTTCTTGGCCAGGCGTGGTGGTTCATGCCTGTAATCCCAACACTTTTGGAGGCCAAAGTGAACAGATCATTTGAAGTCAGGAGTTCAAGATCAACCTGGCCAACATGGGTAACCTTGTCTCTACTAAACACACACACGCACACAAATCAGCCAGGAGTGGAAGTGGGCGCCTATTATCCCAGCTATGTGGGAGACTGAAGTGGAAGAATCGCTTGAATCCGGGAAGTAGAGGTTGCAGTGAGCTGAGGTCGTGCCACTGCACTCCAGCCTGGGCAAGAGAGAAGACACTATCTCAAAAAAATAAAAAAATAAAAAGTTTTCATAAAAATGAGATTATTTTTCAGCTACATTTACTTTATACATGTAAATTGTTAACTGGATTAAAACAACACATAACATATCCTTAGCACATTAAGGATTTCATAGTATCATATTATTATGTCTACCATATTATTATGTCTACCATAGTTTAACAAAATCCATTTATTTATGGTTATTTGGATTTTTAAAATTATTCTTATTTTACACAATTTAGCTATAAACATTCATATTCACCACAAATTTGAAAATTTATCTGTTCAATTTTACAAATTACAAGTTATTTTCATGTTAATCAAATTATTTTATTAGAGAAATAGAAATGTTTGTCAAAATATATATATCACATTAATACATATTAATACTTTTCAGAAATGTTTATAAAAATTTATACTTCAAACATATGAGAACACTTATTTCTTTTTATCCTTATCAAAGCTTCTTACTACTAATATATATATATAGCAACAGTACTACTACATATATAAATACATATTTATATATAAGTAGTACTACTTATATATAATTATATATTATATATATATATTATCCCATTTAATTTAGTGTTTTAACAAAAATGTCACATTGTCTTATAATTACATTTACTTATTAAAGTAAAAAAGAAGTAACTACCATAATTCCACAGTTCAGAAGTCACTTGCATCTATATTTATGCATATATATACATATATAATATATATTATAATACCTAAGTAGTATTATTTATATATATTTCTACATAATTACAGAATAAATTGTTTTTTATCATAAATCATGAATAAATATCTTTCACATGTATATTTGATTTGTTTTTTGTGAATGATTTATTCATGCTCTGATCATACATACTGTGAAAGGAAAATAAATCTTGGGGCCCAAAATCACTAAGCTAAGGAGAAAAGTCAAGCTGAGAATTGCTTAGGGGAAAATTCCCTCTCATTCTATTCAAAGTCACTCCTATTCTCACTGACGTAAATGCATATCTGATTGCCTCCTTTGGAGAGACTAGTCAGAAACAAAAAAATGCAGCCCTTCCACTCTTATCTACATATGATCTGGAAGTCCCCTCCCCATTTCGCGTTGTGCCACCTTTGCTTTAAGTTGTCCCACCTTTTCAGGACCACACCAATGTTCATTTTACATATGTTGATTTGATGTCTCATGTCTCCTTAAAATGTATAAAACCAAGCTATGGACTGGACGTGGTGGCTCATGCCTGTAATACCAGCATTTTGGGAGGCTGAGGCAGGTGGATCACCTGAGGTCAGGAATTTGAGACCAGCTTGGCCAACATCATGAAACCCCATCCCTACTAAAAATATAAAACTTAGCCCGATGTTGCAGTGCATGCCTGTAATCCCAGCTACTCAGGAGGCTGAGGCAGGAGAATCACTTGAAACCAAGAGGTGGAGGTTGCAGTGAGCCAAGATTGTGCCACTGCACTCTAGCCTAGATGGCAAAAGAAAGACTCTGTCTCAGAAAAAAAAAATAAAATAAAATAAAATAAACTATTTGCTGACTACCTTGGGCACCTGTCCTCAGGACCTCCTGAGACTGTTTCGTAGGTGTACATCCTCAACCTTGGCAAAATAAACTTTCTAAATTAACTGAGAAATGTCTCAGATATTCAGAGCTCATAATACATTGCAATCACTTTCTCATCCTGACTTGTCAGAGCAGATATTTCAACAATAAATAAATAAAACAGTTAATTTAATGTTTTAACAAAAATGTCACATTCTATTATAATTACATTTACTTATTAAAGTAAAAAACAAATAATTATCATAACTCCATAGTCCAGAAGTCGTATGCATTTATATTTTCCCTTTTTCTGAAAGTTTTAGGTTATTCTCCTTTTTATTTTAAGATTTGATAATGTTAATACTTGATCTGTCTGTATTTCATTCTCTCTCTCACTCTCTTTTATATATACGTATATGTGTGTGTGTATGTATAGATATTATACTCTTCAATTATTTTTAAAATGTACACAAATTCTTTTTTACTATAGTCACCATGATTGCTAGCAAATAGCATCTTACTGTTCTCTAACTATTTTTTGATACCAGTTAATCATCCCTCCCAGCCTCTAACTACCCTTCCCAGCCTCTAGTAACCAACCTTCTGCTCACCATGAGTTCAATTGTTTTAATTTTTCACTCCTGCAGGTAAGTGGGAACATGCAATGTTTGTCTTTCTGTGCCTGGCTTACTTCACTTAACATAATGATCTTCAGTTCCACCCATGTTGTTGCAAATGACAGGATCTCATTCTTTTTTTATGGCTGAATAGTATTCCATTGTGTATGTGTACCACATTTTTTTAATCCATTTGTATACTGATAGACACAGGCTATTTGCAAATCTTAATTATTGTGAATAGTCCTTTAATAACCATAGGAATGAAGGTATCTCTGATACACTAATTTCCTATCTTTTGAGTATATACCCAGCAATGGGATTACTGGATCGTATGGAAGCTCCATTTTTAGTCTTTTGAGGAATCCCAAAACTATTCACTGTCCTGGTTTTACTAATTTAAACTCCTACCAACAGTATATGAGTACACTCTTTTCTCTCTCACCTGGCCAGCATTTGTAATTGTCTGTGTTTTGCATAAAAGCCATTTTAACTGGGGTTAGATGATATCTTAGTATAGCTTTGATTTGCATTTCTTTGATGAACAGTGATGTTGACCACCTTTTCATCAACCTGTTTGCTTTTGGTATGTCTTCTTTTGAGAAGTATCTATTCTGATCTTCTGTCTTTTTTTAAGGGGATTATTAGATTTTTTTTCTATAGAGTTGTTTGAATTCCTTATATATTCTGGCTAGAAATTCCTTGCCCAATGGGTAGTTGCAAATATTTTTTTTTCCCTTTTATGGGTTGTCTCTTCACTTTGTTGATTGTTTCCTTTGTTGTGCAGAAGCTTTTTAAGTGGACAGGATCCCATCTGTCCATTTTTGTTTTGGTTGCCTGTTCCTGTGGAGTATTGCCCAAAAACATTTTGTCCAGTCCAATGTCATGGAGAGTTTCCCCAATGTTTTCTTTTAGCAGTTTCATGGCTTGAGGTCTTAGATTTAAGTCTTTAATCCATTTTGATTTGATTCTTGTATATGGTGGTTAAAGATGAGTTTACTGTAACTGAATGGATTTGTTTCTGAGTTCTCTATTCTGTTCCACTGCTCTGTGTCTCTCTTTTTATACCAGTACCATGCCATTTTGGTTACTATAGCTCTGTAGTATAATTTGAAGAAAGATAATGTGATTACTCCAATTTTCCTCTTTTTGCTTAGAATAGCTTTAGCTATTCTGGGTCATTTGTGGTTCCAAATAAGTGTTAGGATTTTTTGTTTTCTATTTCTGTGAAGAATGTTACTGGTATTTTCATAGAGATTACATTAAATCTGTAGGTTGCTTTTTGTGATATGAACATTTTAACCATATTGAATCTTTAAATCTATGTACATGAAATATTTTTACTTTTCAGTGTCCTCTTTAATTTCTTACATCAATGTTTTGCAGTTTTCTTTTTTTTTCTTTGTTTTTCTCTATTTTGTTTGTTTGCTTGTTTGTTTTTTGAGTTAGGGTCTTCTGCTTCACACTTCTTCAACAACAGAAGTGTGATCTTGGCTCACTGCAGCCCTGAACTTCCAGGCTCATGCAATCCTCTCACCTGAGTAGCTATGACTACAGGTGTGTACCACCACACTGTGCCTTTTTTTTTCTTTTTTTTTGTATAGCATAGTGATGTTGCCCAGGGTTATGGTTTTCATTGTAGAGATCTTTCACTTCTTTTGTTAAGTTGTACGTATTAGTACTTGATTTTTTCATAGCTATAGTAAACGGCATTACTTTCTTGATTTCTTTCTCAGTTTACTGTTGGCAGATAGATATGCTATTGCTGTTTGTATGCTGATTTTGTATCCCACAACTTTACTAAATTTTAAAGTTAGTTTTAATAATTTTGGGTGAAATCTTTAGGTTTTTCCTAATATAAGATTATATCATCTGAATACAAGGATAATTTGACTTATTTTCCAATTTGGATACTCTGTATTTTTTTTTCTTTTGTTTGATTTCTTTAACTAGGACTCTCAGTACTATGTTGAACAACAGTGGTGACAGGGAACATCCAAGTTGTGTTCCAGATATTAAAGGAAAGGTTTTCAGTTGTACCCCATTCAGTATGATACTAGCTGTGGATCTGTTGTATATGGCTTTTATTATGTTGAGGTGTATACATTTTTTATATCGACCTTGTCCAAACCATTGCTCACAGGCCACATGCATGCAGCCCAGAATGGCTTTGAATATGACCCAACATTAATTTGGAAACTTTCTGAAAACATTATGTGATTTTTTTTCTATGCTTTTTAGCTTATTAATGTTAGTATATTTTGTGTGTGGCCAAAGACAATTTGTCTTCCAATATGGCCTAATCCAGCCAAAAGTTTGGACACCCCATTCTATGCCCAATGTTTTGAAGGTTTTTATTATGAATGAATGATGAATTTTATCAAATACTTATTCAGTATCAATTGGTATGATCATGTGGGTTTGGACCTTCATTCTGTTGATATCATGTATCATATTGATTAATTTGTATATGTGGAACCATCCTCACATCCTTGGGATAAATCTCACTTGGTCATGATGAATGATCTTTTTAATGTGTTGCTGAATTCAATTTGCTAGTATTTTGTTCAGGATGTTTATGTCAATATTCATAAGAGTTATTGGCCTGTAGTTTTCTTTTATTCATGTGTCTTTGTCTTGTTTTAGTATCAGGGTGACACTGGTCCTGTAAAATGAGTTTGAAAATATTCCTTCTGCCTCTATTTTTTGGAATAGTTTGAGTAGGATTGGTATTAGCTCTGTTTAAATTTCAGTAGAGTTCAGCAGTGAAGCCACCAAGTCCCTGGCTTGTCTTTGCTGAAAGACATTTTACTGAAGCTTCTACTCGTTACTTGTTATTGTCATGTTCAGGTTTTAGCTTTATTCACAGTTCAATCCTGGTAAGTTGCATGTATCTAGGAAATTGTCCAATTCTAGATTTTCTAATTCATTAGCATAAAGTTACTCAGTAGCCACTAATAATCCTTTGAATTTCTACAGAATTTATTGTAATGTGTCCTTTCTCATCCCTAATTTTATTTAATTGAGTCTTCTCTATTATTTTTTGTTAGTAGAGCTAAAGGTGGTTTGTCAATTTTGTTCAACTTTTCAAAAAGGAAATCTTTTGTTTCATTGATATTTTATATTGTTTTCTTCATTTCAAATACACTTATTTATGCTTTTGTCTTTATCTTTTTTTTTCCTACTAATTTTGGATTTGGTTTGCTCTTGCTGTTTGAGTTTTGTAAGATGTATCATTAGATTGCTTATTTGAAGTTTTTCTTTTTCTTTCTTTCTTTTTTTTTAGGTAGGCAGTTATAGCTATAAACTTCCCTTAGTACTGCTTTTGCTATATCCCCTAGGTTTTGATATGTTGTGTTTCCATTATTATTTCTTTCAAGAAAATTTTCAATTTGCCTCTTAATTTCTTTATTGACCCACTGGTTATTAAGGAGCACGTTGTTTAATTTCCACATATTCGTATAGGTTCTAAAATTCCTCTTGTTATTGATATGCAGTTTTATTCCATTTTGGTCAGAGAAGATGCTTCATAAAATTTCAATAAAAAATAAGCCTTATTTTGTGACTTAATATATGGCCTATCCTTAAGAATAATTCATGTGCTGAGGAAAAAAAATGGGTATTCTGTGGTCATTGGATGAAATGTTCTGTAAATGTCTATTAGAGTCATTTGGTCTATAGTGCAAATTATGTGTGATGTTTCTTTGTTAATTTTCTGTCTGGAAGATCTGTCCAATGCTGAAAGTGGAGTGTTGAAGTCTCCAGCTGTTATTGTATTGAGGTCTATCTTTTTACTTCTAATAATATTTGCTCTATATATCTGGGTGCTCTAGTTTTGGGTATATATATATTTGAGATATATATAAATAATTATAAATATGTATATAACAATTATATCCTCTTTCTGAATTGACCCATTTCTCCTTACATACTGGCATTCATTGTCTCCTATGGTTTTTATCTTAAAATCTATTTTGTCTGATATAAGTATAGCTATTTCTGCTCTTCTTTAGTTTCCATTTTCATGGAATACCTTTTTTTAATCCCTTTAATTTCAGTGTATGTGTGTATTTATAGGTGAAGTGTGTTTCTTATAAACAACAGATCACTGAGTCTTGTTTATCCATTTAGCCTTTGCATGTCTTCTGATTGGAGAGATTAGTCCATTTACATTCAATGTTATTATTGATAAGTAAGGACTTCTACATTTTTATTTGTTTTTTTGGCTGTTTTGTGGTCTTCTCTTCCTTCTTCATGTTATCCTTTTAGTGAAAGTTATTTTCTTAGATGATAAGATTTAATTTTTTTAAAAATGTTTTTGTGTAACTGTTGTATGTTTTTTGATTTGTAGTTACCATGAGACTTGCAAATACTATCTTATAACCCATTATTTTAACATGGTAACAACTTAATATTATTTGAATAAACAAACCAGCAAAAACAAAACTAATAGAAACTCTATGCCTTAACTTCTTCCCTCCACTTTTCAATTTTTTGTTGTTTCTATTTATATGTTATTGCTCTTTCTATATTTTGAAAAGTTGTTTTAGTTATTATTTTTGACTGCTTCATTGTTTCAGGGGTGTTGAATCTTTGGCTTCTGGGCCAGAAGAAGGAGAATTTTCTTGGGCCACACATAAAACACACTAACAACAAACAACAACAAACTACCAAAACAATCTCATAATGATTTTTAAAAGTTTACAAACTTTTAAAAACTTTACAAATTTTAAACCTTTACAGGTGGCCCATGTGCCATAGTTTGGAAAAATTGGGCTTAGTCTTTCTTTTTAAGATAAGAACATTTTACGTGCCATGGTTACAGTGTTATTATATTCTGTGTGTTTCTTTGTACTTACTATTACCAGTGAGTTTTGTACCTTTAGATGATTTCTTATTCCTCTTTAGTGTTATTTTCTTTCTGATCAAAGTACTCCCTTTAGCATTTCTTGTAGGATAGGTCTAGTGTTGATGAAATCCTTCAACTTTTCTTTGTTTTGGAAAGTAATTATTCTTTATGTAAAGGGTATTTAACCAGATGTATTATTCTAATGTAAATTTTTTTTTCCTTCAGCTTCTTAAATATGTCATACCAGTCTCTCCTGGCCTGTAAGATTTCCCCTGAAAAGTCTGCTTCAAGATTTATTGAAATTCAATTTTCTGTTACCTGTTTCTTTTCTCATCCTGCTTTTAGGATCTCTCTTTATCTTTGACTGTTGGGAGTTTGTTATCTTGAATTTCTTTGAGTTTCCTCAAAACAGTTATTTTGAACTGTCTGTCTGAAATGTAATATATCTCTATTTCTCCAGGATTGGTTTCTGGTAGTTTCTTTAGTAAAGTCATGTATTCCTGGACAGTCATGATACTTGGGGATGTTCATCTATGTCCGGGCATCGAAGAGTTTGGTATTTATTGTAGACTTTGCAGCCTGGGCTTACTTGTACTCATCCTCCTTGGGAAGACTTTCAAAATATCCAAAAGTACGTGGGAAATGTGATCTAAACTGTATCTGCCTTAGGGTGCACCCGAAGTCCAGTAACACTATGGTTCTTGCAGACTAGAGGTACCTCCTTGATGGTCTTGGACAAAATCTGTAACAATTCTCTAGATTATCAGGCAGAGACTCTTGTTTTCTTCCCTTACTGTCTCCAAAA
The DNA here is from genome assembly GCA_963573385.1 of Cacajao melanocephalus. Lineage (NCBI taxonomy): Eukaryota > Metazoa > Chordata > Mammalia > Primates > Pitheciidae > Cacajao > Cacajao melanocephalus. Next base: position 105,972 of record CAUYLG010005027.1, on the reverse strand, counting down.
TGAAAAAGTATATTTCTCTCCATTCTGAGGGTTCTGTCTGGAACTGAGGGTGAAATGACACAAGCATCCCTGTGGCCACCACCACTAGGACTACACTGGGCCAGTCTTGAAGCCAGCACAGCACTAAGTCTTACTCATGGCCTGCTATAACAACTCCCTGGCTATTGCCTTTGTTCACTCAAGGCCCTGGGGTGCTGCAATCAGCCAGTGACAAAGTCAGCCTGGCCTGTGTTTTTTGTATCTATGGGTCCAGAATTTCCATAGGCCCTGGGAGTGTCCGGAGGTGCCATTCAGGATCTGGGAACTAGAGTCAGAAACCTTAGAAGTCTACCTGATGTTCTGTTGTACTGCAACTGAGCTGGCACTCAAACCGAAAAACATAGTCCTTCCCACTATTTTCTCTCCTTTCCAAAGGCAGAGGAGGCTCACCCTTTATCCACTGCCACCACAGACTCATGAGAGTACTGCCAGGCTACTGCCAATGTTCCCTTAAGACCCAAGGTCTCTTCAGTGAGCTTGTCATGCATCCTGCTTAGCACAAAACTCACTCTTTAAAACAGTAGGCTCCCCTCTAGCCCAGAGCAGGTTCAGAAGAGCTGTCCAATATCAGAGACTCCAAGAGCCTGCTTGGTGCTCTGCCCCCATGTGGCTACCCTGGCACCTAAAGTGCAAGACACAATCATTTTTACTTTTCCTTCTGCCTTTCTCAAGCAGAGAGTTGTGCACCATAACCACCACAGCTAAGAATGTGCTGAGTGCTACCCGAAGCCAGAAAATCTGAGTCTCATTCAAGGCCCATGACACACTATCTGGGTATCATTGCTGGTTATTTAGGGCCCAAGGGCTCTTCAGTTAGCAGGTAATTAATTTTGCCATTACTGTGTCCTTTCTTTCAAGGCAATCAATTCTCTTCTGGCCCAGGGTGTGTCTAGAAATGTTGTCCAGGAACTAGGGCATTCTTCAGTATAACCATTGCATTACTCAGCTCCAAAATTTCTGCTTGACTTATTTTTACATAATTCAGTTATTGTTAAATTTATCTCATAAAATTCTGAATTTGTTATTTGCATTATCTTGAATTTCTCTGAGTTTCCTCAAAACAGTTACGTTAAACTGTCTGTCTGAAATGTCACTTATCTCTGTTTTTCCAGGATTGTTTTTTGGTTCCTTAGTTCCTTTAATAAGGTCATGTATTCCTGGATAGTCTTGATACTTAAGGATTTTCATCTATGTCTGGGTATCGAAGAGTTCGGTATTTATTGTAGACTTTGCAGTGACTCTGACCAGCGCCCTTTCCTGCTGTGACTGAGCTAGTATTTGTGATGCCAGTCAAAGGTTTTCCTTCCCTTTTCTCTCCTCTTCTCAAGAGAAATGAAGGTGTCCATTTTGGAGCTATAAGCTATGGAACCTGGAGTTAGGGAGGTGTGACACCAGCACTCCCTTAGCTACCCCACCTGATGTCTCAGTAGGTTGCATGTCTCCCAAGTCCCCATGTTCAGCACTCCTGCAACCTAAGAGTTGCAGTCCTTGTGACCTAGACTGCATTTCAAATGTTACTAGATTCCCAGAGCACTTTAACCTGTGGTAGTGAAGCAGGCAGGAACTTAACATTCCAACTGCTGGATGGGTGAGTCTTCTCTGTTTAGTGCTAGGCTAGATACTCCCTCTGTCTGTGGACATTAGCTGAGGTATTCCAGTTTTGCTTTCTTCTATAACAGAGGACCACTGAGTTCAATGTAACATCTCACAATTGCTGTGCTCCCCCTCACCCAAGTTGCTCAGGTTCTCTATCTGCACCACACCACCACTGCTGTGGTTGGGGCAGTGGTAGCAATTCAGGACTGTTTTCTCTGCCTCTTCAGTGTCTCTTTCAGTGACATGAAGTTAAAATCAGGTACTGTGAATACTCATGTAACTTTTATTTCTTATGAAGATACTTTTATGTGTAGAAATTTGTTATATTGGTGTCTTTGTGAGAGGGATGATTGGTGGAGCCTTCTATTTCACCATCCTGCTCCACCTGCTCTTGATACATTTTCTACAATGTGCATGTGACTCTTGAACAACATAGGTTAGAACTGTGTGGGTCCATTTACATACAGATTTTCTTTCACTCTGCCACTCCAGATATAGTAAGACAAACCCCTTTTCTTTCTTCTTCTCCTAAGATTCCTCAACATGAAGACAACAAGGATGAAGACCTTTAAAATGATCCATTTCTACTCAATGAATATTAAATATATTTAATCTTGTGAGTTTTTAAATAACAGTTACTTTTCTATAGCTTATGTTATTATAAGAATACAGTATACGATATATAAAATTGGTTAATCAACTGTTTATGTTATTGGTAAGGCTTTCAGTCAACAGCAGGGTATTAGTAGTTAGATTTTTTGAGAGTCAACAGTTATATGTGAATTGTGAACAGTGCAAGGGTCATCCCTAGACCCCATGTTGTCTAACGGACAAATGTATATTAATTCTTAATTCTTCAAACGAAAAACTGAGTGAAAACCCTCAAAATTGATTCCGAGCAGTAGAGGAGCAGGAGTTGAATGTGGAGGAATTTTTATAAGGAATTGAATTTGTCTGTTTATTTTGAGAAAAGTGGAGCATCTAAATATTCCATTTTACTCTTTTTGGCCAAGCGTTCCTCTGGGGAACATGCTTTACTCTATTACTTGAGCCAGGAATGTAGGAACAGTGGCCTTAGAGGTGATGAATAAGCTTTCTGGTAGCGTTTTAGGAGCTAGTTGATTTAGATTTCTGAGAAGCCTCACCGTTCATATTTCAAGCACCTTATCTCCTCTCCTGGAGTGCAATGTGCCTCAGGCCCAGATATTGTATGTTTCCATATTTTTTAGGGAATAAAGCCTTCATCTCCTGCCTAGGTAAAAAAGAGGCATTGCAATTCTAAATACTTCATATACAGACTTCAAATAAATTCATTGCTTTTCATCCCATTTCTCATCTATGAATTTTGAGGTACCCAATTCAGACAATTCCTGAACATCTATTGGGTGCTGCAGTGTGAAACAGCTTACTTCTCACTTATATCCTTCTTTGTAGTAGATATCAAAGTATCTGATTATTTGTTTCATGACTCCATCCATTTCAAATTTCCAAAAATTAACTGACATTATGAGTATATTTTTCTCCTTTCCCATTCTTTGTATCATTGAGACTACATTTTGTTGTATTTTTGTTGGTGGTGATGGTGGTTTTTTTTTTTTTTTTTTCCAGTCAAAATGCAGGGCAGTGTTTAAACAATGTGCTTAATCTATTTTGTCTGCTAAGACTGTCATCCAACCAGCATAGTTGAGCACTTGTATTTCTTTGTTTTTTCTTTCTTTCCTTCTTTTTTTTCTGAATAGACAGGCTCATGCAGACAGTTCTCATTGTTAATTATTTAATATATATTTTATGTTGCAACATTCCATAGTCTTTGTTTACCTGGAAATTTATTGTTATTATTACTAAATTTATTACTAACCTTTGTTTATGAAACTAAATTCTGGGTTTTCTAAAGCTGTATATAATTTAAATTCTATTTATATGTAATTTAGATGTAACCGTATTTGTATAAATCTTTTAGAATTATAAATAAAAGTATCAAATTAAATTTATTCACAAAACATGAAAATGTATAAAAATAATTGATCCACAAAACATAAACCATAAACATTTTTGCATAGAACACAGTAAAAAAAGTTGATTTCAAACTTAATTAAAAGTTTTATTTAATGTTTTATGAGACCTGCGTTTTTTCTCTAATGATTCTCATTATTATGTATTTATCAAGTTTTAGAATACCCCTTCTGTCTCTATATTTTGATGGCAAATTCTTTAAATTGAAAAAAATGATTAGGCTGTCCTTAATCATCTTTGTCAAGTATAAATAAAGGTATGTAGCAATTAAATTAAGTTTTCATAAATGAGTGGAAGAAAAAACCCTAACCTGTGAGCAAGTAATCTATGTTACTATATCAACATAGTAATATTTATAATTTCTGAAATAAATATAAATATAAAATTATTTTATTAATTAAGGTATCATAAACTTATTTGCTGCCTATGTTTCAAGTAATTATCTCGACAGAATTTCTAACATTTTAAATTTTGTATATATGGATTAGTTTGAATTTTTAAACATTTCACAGACTACCTTTTTGCCATGACCTACTCTGAATTAATATATCCTGAAGGTATTAAAAAAATACAGACTGTTAAAAAGCTAATGTACCGTTATCTTTCTAAAGGAAAACTAAATCCACTGTCTTTTTAAATTATATTTGGGAATACTCTCATTTTGACTGTAACTGATAATTTTACTTTTTAAAAATGTCAGTATATCATTAAAGCAGCTATTAAGCCACTAATAGGCACTTAACATTGTGGTCACTTATCATAAATAGCATTAACAATTCTACAACTTTTTTTTGCAGGTCACTCAATACATCACATAAAATTAAATTAAGTATAATCATATTAAATAAAATTAAAATGGCAATAACTAAGTCCAGCAAGTTCTGCATATGGAGAGTATTAACAAAGCTTACAAGTGACTTATGAAGTCAGTTTTTAAGAGCTTAAATTCTACACACATGATTATAATAATGTTTCTCAATTTTGACTTGCCCTCAATTGTTCAAAAATATAATTTAAATATGCTTGAGATATAATTTTTTGATAAAACACATATCTAAAATTTAAAGGATTTAAATTTAATGACCACTACAAGCAAAACAGAATAGAAATCTAGCTCTCTCTTGTCCATACATCTGTAAAGAGCTAGAGCAGTTGGAAATTATTTCTACCCTGACATGAAGCTGCAGAAAATATACTGCCTAGATAGGATTTTCCTTTGAATGCTGTAAGTCTATATTATGTATTATAGTTACTGATGATTTGTTTTCTCACTTAAAACACATACACATAAAATCTAGCTCTTTATATTGTTTCTAAAATTATCCTAATAACAGTGTTTCTCATTGCATCAAGTGAGCTAATATAACCTTATAGAAATTATAAATAATCAAAATTTAAATTTGTATTGCATTTTCCTGTAAGTGCTCAAGACTTATGCAACACATATTAAACAAACATGCTAAAACAGACTTTCCTGCTTTGCATCTAATTTTTCAAAATATAGGGTAAGTTATATTTGAATTTTAACCTCAATATTGCATAAATAAAAATATTTATGGAATATTTTTGCCAATTCCAATTAATTGGAATTGGCATAAAACACTAATAAATATTAGCATTTAACTCAATTTTGACACATAGCGGCTACTTAAAAATATTTTCCGAATAAATAAATACATGAATGAGTACATCCCACTGTTAGTTAATATTTAATAAGTGTCCGAAATTTAAGACCTATTTAAAAATCTGTTAATATATAGTCTTAAAAGTAACCATCCCTGACTTAGCTTTATCTTTGGAAAACATAGGTAATTCCAAAGGAATTGTGTGAAAAAGTATAATGTTTCCTGAAAAGAAACAAAACATTCACTGTATATATATATATATGTATATATACACTGTGTGTATATACATATATATATACACTGTATATATATATATACACATATACAGTGTGTATATATATATACACATATACATATATATATGTATATGTACATATATATATATGTATATGTATATGTATATATAACATAGAGGTTGAGATAATTCACCTGGATTCAATTTATGGCCCCTGCCATTAGGCAAAACCCTGGGCAAGATCCTTAACCTTCCTAAAAATTGTTTATTCATTTGTAAAAATGGGAAAATAAGGTTTATATGAAAATAAGGTTTATATGAAAAGAGAATGTGGCATTTAGAAAAGAGTTTATAGGCTACAACTCATAGTAGATACACCATATAATCAGCACTTTTATTATGTTTAGTATCTGTATTTCACAGGCATCATTAAGTGAAAGAAATTGATATTATACTTAATATGAAAAATTCCATATTTCCCATGTGAAAATATGTAAAACAGATAATTAATTTACATCTTACCTTAAATGAGTAATTGCATCTGATTATTTTATTTTTTACAAATATTACATTGTGTTTATTTGAGGTTTACAACGTGATTTTATAGGATCCATATAGATTGTAAAATAAAACTATTGTGAAGATTAACATACCTATCATCTGTCATAGTTTCTTTTTTGTGACTAGAGCAGATAAACTCTACATATTTGACAAAAATCCTAATACAATTCTGTTAATTTTAGTCCTTATGTGGTACATTAGAATTGTTCACCCTACATATCTGCTGTTTTATATCCTTTGACATACATCACCCTATGTCCTCTACAGCCCTAACCTTGGTAACTACTGTTTCATTCTCAGTGAGATCATACAGTATTGTTTCTGTGTCTGGCTAATTTCATTTAGCATAATGTCCTCCAGGTACATCTGTTTAAAATTGAACAATATTCCACAGTATATGTACACATTTTCTGTATTCATTTGCCCATCATGGTATATTAGGTTGTTTCTTTATTATGAATAATGCTGCATTGAACATGGCAGTGCATATATTTTTATGACTTAGTAATTTCATCCAAAAGATTTTCCCTTCCAGTCTAGAGCAAGCCATGGATGCACAATCTCCCCATTTCTATTTATCATAGTACTGGAAGTACTAGCATGAGCAATAAGACAAAAAAAGAAAAGCCATTAAATAGAAAAGAAAAAAGCAAAATTACAGTTATGTTTCACTTAATGACAGGGATGTGTTCTGAGATATATGTCATTAGGAGATTTCATCATTGTGTGAACATCATAGAGTGTACTTACACAAACCTAAATGTATAGGCCACTACACACCTAAGCTACATGATATACCCTATTTCTCTCATGCTACAAACCTGTACAGAATGTTACTGTGTTACCTACTGTAGGCAATTGTAACACAATGGTAAGTATTTATGTTTCTAAACATAGCTAAATATTGAAAAGGTACAGTGAAAATATGGTATGGAAGATTTTAAAATAGTACATCTGCATAGGGCACTCACCATGAAAGCAGCTTACAGGACTGGAAGGTGAGTGGTGAATAAATATAAAGACCTGGAAAAAAACTCTACACCACAGTGTTGTTTCATAAGCACTGTACACTTAGTATACATGAAATATATTTTAAAATATTTTTACTAATAAATTTACCTTAGCTTATTATACCTTTCAAAATTTCTACACTTTTGAATTCTTTAACTTTTTAAATCTTTTATAACACTGAGATTAAAATACAGACACTGTACAGCTACACATAAATCTTTTCTTTATGTCTTATTCTACTTTTTTAAATTATTTTATTTTATTTTTACTTTTTAAATGTTTTTGTTAAAAACTAAGAAATAAACACACACATTATCCTAGGCTGACACAGGGCCAGAATTAACAATGTCTATTTCTTCCATCTCTATATCTTGTCCCAATAGAAAGTCTTTAGGGATAATAACACACATGGCTTTGTCATCTTCTACAATGGAATACTTCCTGAAGGACCTGCCTGAGGCTATTTTATTGCTAACTTATTTTTTTAACTAAGTCAAAGGCATGAACTTTATATTATAATAAAAATATAGTATGGTAAATACATAAACCAGTAACATAGCCATTTATGATTATTTTCAAGTATTATGTACTGTGCATTATGGCTATACCCTAATTTTGTATGACTCTCAGCACAGTTCAGTATGACCACAAACAAATGAGTAATAATGACTTGAACTTATAATGCCATGATGGCTACAATATCACTAGGCAACAGGGATTTTTTTTTTAACTACAGTATATTCTTAAGGGACCACCATCATATATGGTCATTAACAAAGTGTTAAGCAACACAATACTGTATTTTCATTTGTAAATGGCATAATCTATATGTATAAAACCCTAAAGTTCTCATAAAATCTTTTAGAACTATTAAATAAATTCAGTAAAGTTACAGAACACAAAATCAACATACAAAAATCAGTGTCATTTCTATATAAGTAATGACTCAGATGAAAAGGAAATCAAGAAAACAATCTCACTTATAATAGTGTAAAAAAAAAAAAAACAACTAGTAATGAACTTCACCAAGGAGGTGAAATATTTGTACACTAAAAACTATAAAACATTAAAAATTAAAGAAGATGCAGTTATTTCTTCATTAAAACATTTGACTGTATACACATCTGTTATTCCCTATGCATGCTAATAGGCTCTGAAAGCATAATATTATCAAAGAAAATCTTTATGTGTATGTTGTATACATGTATTCTCCTTTAGAAAAATAAATGTTTGTTTTTTATGTCACTTATATTCTCTAGAATTCTCTCATTGAAATGTTAAAGCATTGGAGGATGGCAACATTATATTATCTGGTTATAAATAGAGTGCAATACAATACTATTACATTATTTACACACACATATGCATGTATATATGTATATACAGCCTTTGATATTTAGAGAACAAGTCATTCTTAATAAACGCATTTCTAATTTTACTGAAGCTCACTTTTCTAAAATCTAAATATTATCTGTAATACATTAGTCCCAGAAATTGCAAGTTAATATGTATAATTTAGTGCAAATCAAGTTTAATTGAACATTTGTTTGGGAACATTATTTATTATTGTGTATTATTATTTGTAATTACTATAACACTTTTAAGTTTAGATGGCATATACAAAATTAAATTACACCAGGCAATTTTTGAGGCCATGTTAATTGTTTTTAATTATTAATCTATTATTTTTAGATGACTTTCAGCATGTCTCTTTAAAAGTGGTTTCCACCTTTTATTTTTAGATGTATTTAAAAATTTTTTTTATAAAGAAATCTAATCTTTTATGTATCTTAAAACAAATATCAGTATTTTTTCCATGAATTTTTAGGAAATTATTTTAGTTGCTTACAAGCTAGCTTTTATTATTTCTAAATTCTTATTTATATTTGGAAATAACAAAACATGTCTGCTTATTCTTCAGAGTTCAACTCTTGTTACAACTTTTCTAATGTTGCTGCTTTTTTTTATTACTCAATTTATTCCAACTGTATATATCCGTATGTAGACGGAAATGTACACACACATCTATAGTTTCAAATATATAATAAAAATATTTAGTAAAATATGTACATGTCATATATATTCTATTTTGATTAACATTAAACATATAATAAATAACCCCAGGTTTGAAGCCATTAGAAATTGTGATGTCATGAACATTTTTGTATGTTCTTGATGCACATATGTTTCATTTATATAGTTATTCAAATCATTGAATGTAAATATATGTATAAGTTCAGCTTCAACATCTAATGCCCAACACAAAGAATTGGAAAACAGCAAGAGAAAAGAGGTTTATCATATATAAGGACTACTCAATAAAATTAATGGCTGACTTCTCACCAGAAACTCTACAGATAAGAGACAGTAGGATAACATATTCAATGTGCTAAAATAAAAAGACTCTTCCAAGATTTTTGTATCTGGCAAAATTATTCTTCAAAATTAAAGGAGAAATTAAGATAGTGCTAGATAAACAAAGCTAGTAGAATTGGTGCCTAGCCAAATTTCCTTAAAAGAAATACTAAAAGCTATGCTTCATGGTAAAATAAAAAGACACAAGATAGTAACTTGAAACCAGAGAAGAAAATAAAGGATACTGAGGAAAGTAACTATGCAGTTAACATTAAAAGACAGTTTAAACTTTTATTTATAATATTTTTCTTCTGATATGTAGCTTAACAGACAACTGCATATAGCAATAATTATAAAACTGTTGATGCATTTATAATATATAAAGATGTAATCTATATGGTAATAATAGCTAAAAAAAATTGGAGATGAAGACATATTGGAGCAAAGTTTTTGTATAATTTAAAGTTAAGTTGAGTTAATTCAACCCAGTTTGTTTCATTAATATGTTAATTATAATTTCCAAGGCAACAACTATAAAAACAAATTTTAAAATAAAAAGGAAGAGTACTAAAATAGTATAGAAAATATCTTTTTAACAAAAAAATTGGTAATGATGGAATGTAGTGATAAAAAGATTTTGGACATATCAAAAATAAATATCAATATGGCAGCTGAAAAAATCCTGTCTCAGTAAATGCATTAATATAAATGGAATAAGTAATCCAATTAAAAGAAAGAGACTGGTAGAGTCGTTTAAAAATGATGCAACTATATGCTGACTATTAGAGACTCACTTTAAATTCAAAAGATAAATAGGATGGAAAACATATCATACAAACAGTAACAAAATGCTACACTAATCTTGAACAAAGTAAACTTCCAGATAAAAATTGTTTCTTGGAGACAGAATGACATTTTTTAATGACAATGACTGAATTCATCTTGAAGGCATAGAAATTAAAATGAAATATGTACCTAATGAGAGGCTCAATTGTTTGAAGAGCAGCTGTCAGAATTCAAGAGTGTAAAAATCATCAACAATACTAAGAGAACACAATACTTCACTTTGTGAAAAGTGTAGACAAAACAGAAGGTCATAAGAATAAAAATTAAAAACTGAAGAAACATAAGGAAATAAGTGACACTAACAAACATGTATGCAGTAATCTTCCCAACAACTACAGAATACACGATATTCTCAGGAGCACATAAAAAATTATCTAGGATAAACTTTACCTTAGTTTATGAAATAAACTTCAATAAAATTTGAGTTGAAATTATATAGGATTAATCAATAATTAAAACAAAAAAACAGAAGGAAGGAAATTAAAGTTTGAAGATAAAACATCCTTTTAGGTTGATTTCATATCTTAGGAACCTCTGTCTAGATTTCAGAGGATGTACAGAAACATCTGGATGTCCAGGCCAAAGTTTGCTACAGGGGTGGAGCCCTTATAGAGAACTTTTTCTAGGGTAGTGCAGAAGGGAAATGTGGGGCCAGAGCCTCCACACAGAGTCCTCACTGGGGCACTGCCTAGTGGAGCTATGATAAAAGGGCCATGGTCCTCCAGGCCCCAGAATGATAGATCCACCAATGGCTTGCAAGGTGCACCTGGAAAAGTTGAAGACAGTCAATAATAGTCTGTGACAATAGCCATGAGGTGGGGCTGTACCCTGCAAGCCACAGGGTTGATGTTGCATGAGGAGTTGGGAGCCCACTTCTTGCATCAATGTGACCTGAATGTGAGACATGGAGTCAAGGGAGATTATTTCAGAGCTTTAATATTAAATTACTGCCTTTTTGGATTTCAGACTTGCATAGAGCCTGAACCCCTTTGTTTTGGTGAATTTATCTTCTCTGGAATGGATATATTTACCCAGTTCCTGTACCTCCATTGTATCTAGGAAGTAACTAACTAGCTTTTGATTTTACAGACTCATAAGCAGAAGGGGCTTGTCTCATGTGAGACTTTGGACTTTGACTTTTGATTTAATGCTGAAATGAGTTAAGACTTTGGGAAACTGTTGAAAAGACGTAACTGTGTTTTGAAATGTGAGGACATGAATTTTGGGAGGGGCCAAGGTCAGAATAATATGTCATGTTTTGTGGCCCCAACCAAATCTCATCTTGTAGTTCTCATAATCTCCATGTGTCATGGGAGAGACCTGGTGGAAGGTAATTGAATCATGGAGGCAGTTTCTGCCATGCTGTTCTCATGATAGTGAATGAGTTCTCATGAGATCTGATGGTTTTATAAGGGGCTTTTTCCCTCTTTGCTCTGCACTTTTATTTCTTGCTGTCGTGTGAAGAAGGATGTGTTTGCTTCCCCTTCCACCATAATTGTAAGGGTCCTGAGGCCTCTTCAGTCATGCAAAACTGTGAGTCAATAAACTTCTTTCCTTTATAAATTACCCAGTCTTGGGTATGTCCTTATGGAGGCATGAGATTGGACTAATACATATATGTACTCAGTAATGGGATTTCTTTATCATATGGTAGTTCTATGTTTCATTTTTTGAGCAATCTGCATACTGTTTTCTATAATGGCTATAATAATTTACATTTTCATAAGCAAGGTATAAATTAAAATTAATAAAATAATGGCTAGAAAAAAATAGAGATAACATCAATGAAACCTGAAATTGGTTCTTTGAAACCATGAACAAGCTTGAAACCTCCACCTGGAATAAACAAGAGAAAAGACAAAAAATCTGAAATTACCAAATTCAGGAATGCAAGAAGTTTGCTAATGACATAAATAACAAACGTTCAGAAACCAAATGAATTTTAAGGACATACTCTGAATAAATGTATGCTAATAAATTAGATGATCTACATAAAATAAATGCATTTTATGAAGGACACAAACTACTGAGACAGACTCAAGAAGAAAAAGAAAACCTAAGTAGGCCTATAATAAATAGATATTAAATTAGGAACAAAATACTTCCTTGGATGAAAAGTCTGGTCTCATATGCCTTCACTAATAAAACCGACACAGTGTTTAGAAAAAAAATGACACCGATCCTTCAAAAACTCTGCCAAAATATGAGAATATTTCCAAAATAATCCCATGAGACCAGTAAATCCTTATTATCAAAATGACACAAAGGCATTACAGGGATAAAAAAACTACAGATGAAAAATTATTATGTGTATTAGTGCAAAAGTCCTATAAAATACTAGAAAACCAAATCTAGAAACATATGAAAGTATAATAGACTATGGCAAAGTGGAATTGGTGAAGGAATGCAAGGTTACTTCATTATATGAAAATCAATCATTGTTATATGCCATCTTAATAAATTAAAATATATATCACATTATAGCAAATAGCATATAATATTTTCAAGATATGCAAAAAAGAAAGCATTTGACAAAATTCAGTACTCTTTTGTAATAAAAACATTTAAACTACAAATAGAAGGAAGTTTTCTTAATCTGAAAAATCATTGAAAAACTAAATGTTTTTCTGCTAAGTTCAGGAACAACACAAAGATATCTACTCTTCATGTCTATTTAACACTGAACTGGACGTTTTTCTCCAGGGCTACTACACAAGAAAACTAAATAAAGAAATTCCAAATGAAATATAAGAAGTAAAATTGTCTCTAATCACAGATGACATGATCCTGAATATATAAAATTCTAATGAACCTACAAAAAATATAAGACTACAACTTATCTACTAGTTTAGTAAGACTGTAGGTTGCAATATGAATGTAATAAAGCAAGTATACTATTGTAATTATTTTACTTTAAGTTCTTGGGTACATGTGCAGAATGTGCAGCTGTGTTATACAGGTATACACGTTCCATGGTGGTTTGCTGCATCCATTACCCAGTCATCTACATTAGATATTTCTCCTAATGCTATCTCTCCTCTAGTCTCCCACCCCCTGAAAGGACCAGTCAGTATGTGATATTCCCCTCCCTGTGTCCATGTGTTCTCATTGTTCAACACCCATTTATGAGTGAGAACATGTGGTGTTTGGTTTTCTGTTCTTGTGTTAGTTTGCTGAGAATGATGGCTACCAGCTTCTTCCATGTCACTGCGAAGGACATGAACTCATCCTTTTTTATAGCTGCATACTACTCCATGGTGTATATGTGCCACATTTTCTTTATCCAGTATATCATTGATGGGCATTTGGGTTGGTTCCAAGTCTTTGCTATTGTAAACAGTACCACAATGAACATATACATGTGCATGTATCTTTATGATATAATGATTTGTAATCCTTGAGTATATACCCACTAATGGGATTGCTGGGTAAAATGGTATTTCTAGTTTTAGATCCTTGAGAAATCACCACACAGTCTTCTGCAATGTTGGAACTAATTTACTCTCCCACAAACAGTGTAAAAGTGTTCTTATTTCTCTACATCCTTTCCAGTATCTGTTGTCTCCTGATTTTTTCATGATTTCTATTCTAACTGGCATAAGATGCTATCTCATTGTCGTTTTGATTTGCATTTCTCTATGACCAGTGATGATGAGCTTTTTGTCACATGTGTGTTGGCTGCATAAATATCTCCTTTTGAGAAGTGTCTGTTCATATCCTTCACTGTGTACCCGATTCTATCTCACTCTCTGTGTACCCATGAAGTAATAATTTTGCTAACTTTTATGTTAATTTTTCAATTGCACACAAATACATAACCTTAAACAAAATGTTATTGAGCTTCATCTGTCTTTGGATATTATTAAATGGAATTATATATGTAATTATTTGCAACAAATTTCTTTTATTCTTTGTTTTGAAACATTTTGGTTGATTCCCTTTATTGCTTTAATAAACATTTATGTTGTGAACTTTATTATTGAACTACCTTTACATGTATTTGTGTACTAGGTTGCTTCTTATGCAAATACTTAGATTTTTAAAAATTAAATCACTTTTAATGGGTTTATAATATTTACATTTTTTCCATCTATAATATTTACAATGGAAAAATTGTAATGAGATTTCCATTACTCTAATCTTCACCAGCATCTGAAGTAACCAGAACTTAAACATCTTGTTTGACCGGAGGATGTAATTTATTGATTTTTAATTTTCATTTTCCACCTTGTTAATGGTTTTAGTATAGTTTTCAGATGGTTGCTGACTATTCAGATTTCCTGTTCCATAAAATGACTATTTAAGAATTTTGACCATTTATTTTCTATTTGATAGGCTGAGTATTTAAAAGAGATCTTTATATATTTTTATTAAAATATTTACCACTGTAAAATATATATAATTTTTCTAGTTGGTAGCCTGTCTTTCTGTTTTCTACATAGTAAATACTGATAAATTCTTAGTCAAACATATCAATGTTTTGTTTGGAAACTTATGATTTTTGACTCCCAGAATTTCCTTTTTCATATTAATCATAAATATATAACCTGCAATGTTTAATAATTTTGCTTTGTTTACATGAGTTTTTACTACATTTAAAATTGCTTTCTCTGTGTGAAACAAAATAGAGATAAAATTATATTTTTATATGAATTAAAAGTTTCCCTGGGATCACTCAGAAAATACTTCCTTCCAAGCCCATTCTTCCTGTTGTTAAAGATTTGTCATGCTTTTCAAAGTCTGAGAAAATTATAGCCCTTTTTTTAACATATATATATATATATATACATATATATATGTGTACAGATATATACACACACACACACAGACATGGGTATATATATATGTATATATATACAGTTGCGTTTTAGGTTTTGGGGTACATGTGAAGAACATGCAATATTTTTGCATAGGTACATACATGGCAGTGTGGTTTGCTGCTTTCCTCCCCATCACCTGTATCTGGCATTTCTCCCCATGTTATCCCTTACCAACTCCCTACCCCACACTGTCCCTCCCCTAGTTCCCCTGCACAGACCCCAGTGTGTGATGCTCTCCTCCCTGACTTTGGCTGCAGAAGAAAAGTGAATGTGAAGCTACGAAATCACTTAGCAAATTTATTGTTTTGACAATTAATATATTTTTAAATGAAAAATAAAACCTGGCCATTAAATATTTTTGTTTATGCCTGAAATATATTGAACTTGCCACATTGATCCATTAAATTATGCTGTAGAGATAGAATAAATTTTAACAATTTAAGTATAGATTACAAGTTTTTTAAGGAAACATTAATATAGAAGTATACAAGTGATTATTCAATATGACATTTGAATCTTAGTTGAGCATTTGAGCATAGTTTTCTACTCAAATAACATGTAGGTGGAAGATTAATCACACTCTAACTTACCTCATTTTTAATAATTTTGCTAGCTTCTTATATTAGAAAATCACAAAATTTCTCTTTCTATTTTACCTAACGTGTCAAATTTAAAATAACATTTTGTGTTTATTTATTTTATTTTACAACTTTTGTCTGTGATAAACTAGGTGATATCTCAATCACTTGGAGAAATTCATGCTGACTTTTATATACATTTTGTTTCAATATAAATTCTTGTTATGGCTCAAAAGCACATTCAAGAGAAAATGATTTGAATGAAACAAATCATATGATTTGGAAATACTTTTATCTTAAGCCTTTATTCTAAACTTCTTGACTCAAACAGAAAGAGATTTTTAACATTCCATTTCTTTATTATTTCTACTGGGTCCAATTGCATATATTAAAACTGAGAATACATATTCCCAAAAGTAAAACCTATACATATATGTTCTTAAAAAGCATATATTTATCTTTGGAAATCATGTTTTCTCGATACTTTTCTAGTGTTACTTTTAGACTAAATACAGGCAGTGATTTGTTTTTAATTTGATGACAAGTGTCTATTAAACCATTATCTAAAGTATTTCATTTTACTTATTTTGTTCTTTTGTTTTATATTTTTTTATTGTACTTTAGGTTCTGGGGTACGTGTGCAGATCACACAGGATTGCTGCATAGGTACATATATTGCAATGTGGTTTGCTGCTTTCATCCCCTGTCACCTATATCTGGCATTTCTCCCCAGGTAATCCCTCCCTAACCTCCCTAACCCACACTGTCCCTCCCCTAGTCCCCCACAATAGACCCCAGTGTGTGATACTCCCCTCTCTGTGTCCTTGTGTTCTCATTGTTCAACACCCACCTATGAGTGAGAACATGTGGTGTTTGATTTTCTGTTCTTGTGTAAGTTTGCTGAGAAAGATGGTTTCCAGATTCATCCATGTCCCTACAAAGGACACAAACTTATCATGTTTTATGGCTGCATAGTATTCCATGGTGTATATGTGCCACATTTTCCTTGACCAGTTCCAGGTCTTTGCTATTGTAAACAGTGCCATAATGAACACACATGTGCATGTGTCTTTATAATAGAACAATTTATAATCCCTTGGAAATTTAAAATATATTTTCTCTGTATTAAAATACCTATTTCTATTTTCTATGACAGTTCTACTAAAACTACTAAGCCAGTTAGAATGGATTATAATTGCATTTAGGAAAGGAAGGGAATTTGCATTTAGGAAAGGATGGGAAACTAAAGGTATTAAAATCTGACTCTGTTTTTTGTTTTTGTTTTTGAGCCAGGGTCTTGCTCTTGCTCTGTGCTCAGGTTGGAGTGCAGTGGTGAAT
Organism: Cacajao melanocephalus; assembly: GCA_963573385.1. Classification (NCBI taxonomy): domain Eukaryota; kingdom Metazoa; phylum Chordata; class Mammalia; order Primates; family Pitheciidae; genus Cacajao; species Cacajao melanocephalus. The sequence continues at coordinate 88,955 of CAUYLG010005027.1, read as the reverse complement.
CATGTCTCAATGCAGTCTCCACCTCCTGGGCTCAAGCAGTCCTCCTACCCCAACGTCCTATGTAGCTGGGATTACAGGCAGGTGCTCACCACTAAGCCTGGCTAATTTTTTGTATTTTCTGTAGAGGTGGGGTTTCACTACACTGCCAAGGCTAGTCTCCAACTCTTGGGCTCAAGTAATCCTCCCACCTTGGCCTCACGAAATGCTAAAATTACAGATGTGTCTGGCAGACTTTTTTACTTTTTAAAAATAGGACATTTCACCTTATATGAGTGATGACATTCTACTGATTGAGTCATTCTGTGTAACGTATGTTGATGTTTAATCATTCATTCTGTGTAATAATACATTCATTCTGTGTAATAATACGTTCTGTGTAATGTATGTCAATGTTTAACTAAATGGTGTATTTCTCCAAGGAATATCTATTATATATGCTAATTATAGATAAAGAGATATATCATACTGAGAAATATGTCATTCTTGTTGACTTCATTAGAATCATTGTCATTTCTGAAAATAGCTTACCATTTATTCCTGATTACCTTGAAATGGAAAAACTGTTATAGCTGTATATTTAATTTAAATGTTTCAGTTTAATTTGACTGGAAACTGTTCAACAGAAAATTTTAGTTGCATATCCTTGGTTTTGATTTTTTTAGGCTCATGCCATTGAATCGCAGGGAGACTGAATTGTAGCAGAGAAAGCTCCTGCATATAAAAAGCCGAATAGTCTCCACTGTAATTTCTACTCTGAGCAGAAATTTTAATTCTAGTTTAACCAATACTCTATAGAATCTATACAGACACAGAGGAAATGGAAGGAAAAGATGGTTTACGATTGTGTGATTCACAATTCTGGCGAATCATGTAGCCTGTCTTGGGAGCTGGTTTTAGAGCTCTCTTTGGGAAAACTTAGTCAATACCAAGAAGCAGACCATGAGGTAAGCTTCGTGACCTAACTGAGAAGAAAGGAGACATTACAGGTTTATACAGAGGCACAAAAGACTAGTTTTAAATTAAAAAAAAATCAGTAGGTAAAAATTAGTTATGAGCAGGAGTGATTTTTGTGTGAGACTTCCATTGCACGCCATAGAGTTACCATTTAGAATGAGAAGACTTCCTATGCCTGAAGTGAGAGACTCATTTTAGGATGCAAAAAAGACCCCTGGGAGTTGAAGAGAGCACTGAAAACATCTTTCCACCTCATCTAGCCACCTTTTAGGAAGGAAGAATTTGTATTAATACAGCATGCTCATCTAATGATAATTTTAAAATGTCAGAGCTTGCATCAAATTTTTATGATCTAGGAGATTCTGGGAGAGCAAAGAATGATTTAACATTTTTATAGAGGGAAAGATTACTTTTCATTGTTCTTATATTTTATATATCTATTTATTTGACATATGCGTACTGAAAAACTGCTATGATTTGCTGTTAAAACAGTGAATAAAGAGAAGCAACAGGCATATACTGACTCTCACAAAGCTTTGAGTCAAATAAGTGATAGATGTGATAAAGCATGCCAGAGATACATGGAAGAGCTTCAGTTGCATTTGGGAAGTAATCTTGGCAATATAGAAAGACCTCATGTCAACCAAAAATAAATAAATAAATAAGTGAGCTGGGTGTGGTCGTAGGTGCCTGTAGTCCCAGCTACTCGGGAGACTGAGGTGACAGGATCACTTGAGCTCAGGAGGCGGAGGTTGCAGTGAGACTTTACCATGCCACTACACACCAGCCTTGTTGATAGGCTATGTCAAAAAAGTGAAAAAGAAAAAGAGACTAGATTTAATGTATATAACCTATAGAATATCATGGCTTAGCCTAACCTACCTTAAACATGCTCAAAACCTGTATAGTAGCCCAAAATTGGCCAAATATTCTAACACAAAGCCTATTTTATAATAAAATATTGAATATATCTTGGGATTTACTAAGTGTTGTAGTGAAAAATGAAAAACAGAATGGCTGTATGCTTGCTCAAATTACAGTTTCTCTGAATGTGTATACCTTCTATATCACCATAAAGTCAAAACATCATTAAGCGAACCGTGGTAAGCCAGGAATAGTCTGTACTTAGAAATACCTTCTATACTTAACATCTCCAATCTCTTTCTTTCCAATCTCTGTTGAATGCCCTCAGTCATCTCTTGGGCTTCACCATACCAAGAAACTTTTATTTTCAATGGCACTGGTGCTCTTCACATTCCAAATCCAATGGCTAATCCTCAGTCCTGAACTTGCTTCACCTAGGAAAAATGTTTACAAAAGCTGTTTTTTTGACTTTCCCCAGGAATAGTCTTCCTACTTGATATCCAAGCCACTGATTTTTCTTGGGCTTTCTTTTTCAGTCTTCTTTGCTGAATCCTACCCCTCTTCCTGACCATTTAATATAACAGCCAATCACTGCATAATTTCTAATATTTTTATATACTTACTTCTTTGTGGCTCTCATTTCTTCTAAAGGTGTTTGATGACACTGATGCATTGACTACTTTCTTCTTTGTATTTCCTGACTGATTCTCCTACTCTCTCATTTTTTTTTTTCTGTTCAACTGTGTACACAATATCACCACATCACATCTCAAACTTAATATCTTAAAACTGTACTCCAGCTAGTCACATCAAACCTGCTCAATCGATACCCTTTCCCATCTCCTCTGATGGCAACTTCATATTTCCTGTTGTTCACATTAACAAATCTGGACTCTTCCTCAATTATTTCTTGCAGCACAAAAATACTCTGCCAGGGAATCTTGGTTTTCTTATGAAAATACAGACAGCAATACCTATGGAATTTTCTCACATCAAAAAAATAAACCTAAATTTAATCATACATATAAAAATTTAATTTTTAAGCTACAGAGTATATGATGTATAGGAGAACAGTTAGTGCTATAGGAAAGCAATAAGATGAGTAAAAATGTGGCTCAATCTCTGTGGCAATTGACAATGCTTCTATAATAAGACAATGAAATGGGATTAAAAAATGAGGGACTTCTGGATTTATAGAGGCTTAAGGCACACAATGAAGTACAATCATTATGACTGGAAACTTCATAAAAGGACATTTTTGATAAATTAGGGAAGTTTGATATATGTCAGGTATTAGATGCTATTGTTATGGTTAATGTTGTTAGATATTTAATATATAATATAAAGAGCATATTCTTATATTTTTAATATTCAACTATCATGGGCTGAGGAGGTTATGATATATCAGATTTGTCTCAAGAAGCATTGGCCAGAAAAGGACAACAAAGGAGGTGACAGATGAAACAAGTGTGTTGAAGCTATATAATTGTATCATCAGGGTGAGTCTGATGGGACCTCAGTGCTATAGTCTCTTCTTGGTGTATGATGAAAAATATTTAAAGAAAAACTATTGAAATAGAATTTAGAATCCAGCTAAATCTCACCTTATTTATTGTGACTATACTGCTCTATTCTAAGTCATCCTAATTTTGATATTTAAATTTTATGAAATTTAATTATTTATATTTCTCCCAAGTCTTTTTGGCTCTATTTTTCACAACATTTACATCGTACAAGAACTGTTTCTACCCCAGACCCACCAACCAAACATTATCTACCTTTTTCTTCCAATTGCAATGGAATAGATTCATGCCTTTTCCAATGTTTGGTGGACCATATCAGACCACCTCAGTAAATTTTTCTGATGATATTTTTTTTTTCTTTTTAGCACTAATTTCCTTACTTGAGTTACAACATTTTCAGGGATTGGGGCATTAATAAAGGGATATAAAATCATCAATGAATACTGAGAAGGAATTGGAAAACAAAGATGAAAGGGCCAGAGATAAAGTCCATGATCAAACCCATTAAACCTAAAAATTAGTTGAGAAACAGGTCATAGTTAAGGAAATGAAACTTACCACAGCAGATACGGTGAAGCTTATTTCTGTAGTTTTTTATTCTGTTTATTTTCATAGAATTAAAACTTTAAGGTAGTGATGCAAATTTAGTATATTTGCTATACCAAATATATCTTCTTATTTCTCTGAGTGATTACATCTGTAATAAGCAAACATTATAAGATTATCTAGTGAAGGAAAACTTTCTAAAAGTAATTGTTAAAAAAAAGTATTTGACTTAAAATTGAGATCAATATTCTGGTTTTGAAACCAGTAAATGGTTCTGTTCACAATAGGAAAAACAATAATATTTTTCTAAATAATATCATTTTTCTTAAAATTTTAATAAATGACATTAAGCTTAAATCCCTATATGTTTTATGTTTTTTTTAAAAAAAATTGATATAAAATATAATTTCAAAAGAATTGGAAGATTTCAGGTAAGGTACTTCTAGCACTGTCTATAGAATATATTCTGGGGGAAAAAGGAGACTTTCTGCTTAAAATCACTTTCTGTGTGCTACATACAAAAGTGATTGTTTGCTCCGTAAAATCTCCTTGAGTTAATTAAATTACAAGAAGACTAACTGAATAGCCTTGTTTGTTTGAATTTTTGGCATTGGTACTGTGAATAAGTGAAATTGATTTTCTACAGTTATTTTCATTCAGTATTACCAATGAGGGTCTGGCTCTCTAAGTATGACAAACATGTTTTTAAAATGGATTATTTATAAATCACAAGGAAGAACATTTTGGAAGACATAACAATACCCATGAATAATGCTTATATGAATCAGAAGTTTGATTTTGGAGTGCAATATCCCTATGTTTTCAATAAGCTGTTCAGCACACCAAGGATTCTTAATTCAAAGCACATTCAGTACTTATACAGACCCAGCTTATTATTCTCTTGCTCTATTTTCCAAGATGTAACAAAATTAATATAAACTCTCTAATCAATTACACAATCATGGAGCATAGAATATAAAAAATAAAAGGACCAACCCAATTTGACTGTCTTTATTAGAGCTAAATATGCTAAGAAATTTTATCAAGGTGGCAAGTAATTATTTGTTGCATACAATTGTACAGAGAGTTTTGAACAGCTTTTTATAATGAATTGATATGAAAAACTCACCATAGTGACCAAAGACAGCATTTTGCTGAATGGCTCTGAAGTGTCTTAGTTAAAATTTCTAACACTCCCTAGCAAATTCCTAAAAATGGTTTACACAATTAGAGAGTATTTATAGAGAATCAGTTCACTGTTACACTTAACATCTGAATCCTAGAAGAGGTGGAGGGTGGAGGGAGTTATTCCTAATGGAAATCGGTAGCTCATTGAGTAAAGATGGAGAAAAGTAATTATTTATTTACCTACCTACATTTTAATCAATATATTAGCATTTCTGTTTTGAAGTTCTCATTCTGTAACCACCTGTTTCTCTAATATGAATCCACACAAACAAAATGAGGAAAACTCCACATATTATATAGAACGGGGTGTACCTCTGGCATTACAGAAAAGCTTTCTAAAATCTCATGCACACATTATTTTAAAGGACTACTTTTCCAGATCCTTAAGTTTTATATGTGCTTTTTCCTAGTTGAGCTGCTTGACAACTATGGTTCCTATTTCAATCTTTTCCTTCACACATGGGCTTCTGTCATTTTTACAGGTACAAACACATTTTACCTCCCAATAAGGTGCATTGCCCTATACTGTAAAATTTTCAGAACAATTAAGAAGAGAGTTCTAAGTGTACTACTTAAAATATTCCTTACAAAAGCATCATAACCCTGCCATTCACCTTAATTAAACACATTTCCAGTAAAATTTATTTTATAGTTAAACATTTCCAAAAGTTGTAATACGTCATGTGATTGCAGTCAATGGTGAACTACTAATAAATGAAATGCTGTCTTAAACCAGAAAAACATTTTATTGGCATAGGAAATATATTAAAGTGTATGTAAATTATAAATAATTTAAATATAATGCAGACAATATATTTTCTGTTTTTAAATATATGTAAACACATGTATAAAAATATTGAAGAAATGCTTTGGAGAAGATAAATTTAAAGCAAAGTTCAAGAATAAAAAATACAAAATTTATTACTGTTTAAGAGAAGTTTGTTTATTTGCTCTTTTTATGGATGATTGAATATTACTCTATTTGTGTAAATGTAATACATCTGAAAGTAATGTAAATTTTAAACAACTTAAAATTTGATGGAGAATACATCATTTGTTACTGTTTACATTAATAATAAAATTTTAAAAATCAATTAAAAACATGACAAGAACATAAAAAATAATTTATAGATTCAAGAGAAAAAAACATTGAGGATAACTAATCCAGAAGCCATTCTATTTGTCTGTCCGGCTTAGTCTCTACTCTGTAATGTATTTATTGCTTTAATTTCCAGAAATACTGTGGCTTTGTGTTAGCCTCAGGTATTTTCTTGGATACATTGATAGGCAAACATGGTTGGATTCATTTTGCAAGGCTTGACATCAATTTTAATTCTCTCAAAATGCATACCACCGGAAGGCAGCAACTCTAATCCCAAAGCTCTGGTATTGTTTCTCCATGTTTATCAATAAATTGTCTCTGACTGCCAGGACAGATAACCCTAACAATTAACACCACTGGGTCATATATTAATTACTTTATTCATTTTTATTTTTAATGGACGTACCACATTGTATGTTTTTATAATGTAAAATATGACGTTTCAAAGTACATATACATTGTGAAAAGGTCAAATCTAGCTTATTAACAAACACATACCCTCACATGGTTATCATTTTTATGATGGATGCACTTCTCAAGAATACAACATATTATCATTAACTACAATCACCTTGCTCTATAATATATTTCCTGAAATTTATTCCTTCTAACTGTAAGTGTGTATCCTGTGATTAACATCACTGCCACTTCTCTCAACCCTTACCTCTGATACCCACCATTTTACTTTCTACTTCTATGAGATCAACATTTTAGATACCAGTAGGTGTGATACCATGATATATTTGTCTTTCTATTCCTGTCTTATTTCACTTAACATATTGTCCTCCAGGTTCATCCATGTTGTTCACAAATGACAGGATTTTCTTTCTTTTTTTTAATTGCCAATTAGTATACCACATTTTCTTTCTTTATTCATCTATTGATGAACACTTACATTGATTCCCCATGTTGATTATTGTGACTAGTAGTGCAATGAACACCAATATGCAGACATCTATTCAAGATAGTGATTTTATTTACTTTGCATATATACCCATATGGAATTGCTGAATCACATGTTAGTTCTACTTTTAATTTTTAAAGAATCATTTTACTGTTTTCCATTATGGCTGTATTAATTTACATTCCTACTAATAGTGTGTAACAATTCCCTTGTCTCCACATCCTTGCCGACACTTTTTATAATGCAACTTTTTAATAATAGCCATCCTAACCAGGTGCAGAGATATCTCATTGTGGTTTTGACTTGGATTTCCCTGATATTTAGTGATGTTGAGTATTTTTCATATACCTGTTAGTCAACTATTTGTTTTCTTTTGAGAAATGTCTGTTAAGGGATATTGTCCATTTTTTAATTAGGTTATTATTATTATTTTTATGCTTTTTTAGTTATTTGAGCTTCATATGTATTTTGGATATTAACCCCTTTTCACATATATAGTTTGCCAAAATTTTCTATCATTTTGTAGTTTATCTATTTACTCTGTTGATTATTTCCTTGGCTGTGAAAAAGCTTTTATTCAAATGTAATCCCATTTGTCTATTTTTGTTTTCGTTGCCTTTGTTTTTGATGTCCTGACCAAAAACTACTTGCTTACATCAACATCATGAAGGATTTTCCCTGTTTTCTTCTAGTAGTTTCTAGCTCCAGGTCTTAAATTTAAGTCTTTAATTCATTTTGAGTTGATTTTTGTCTCTGGTGAAAGATAAGCGTCTAATTTTATTCTTTTGCATTTGTGTATCCTATTTCCTCAACACCATTTATTGAGAAGATGATCATTTATCCAATGTGTGTTCCTGGAACATTTACTGAGAATCAGTTGACTGCAAATGCATGGATTTATTTCTGGCTCTCTATTCTCTTCTATTTGTTTACATAACCGTTCTCATGCCAGGACCATGCTGTTTTTGTTACTATAGATTTATAGTAACATTTTAGTCATGTAATGTGATTCCTCTTACTTTATTATTTGTGCTTGAGTTTGCTTTGGGTTTGGGGATATTTGTGGTTTCGTATAAATTTTAGATGCTGGGATGGGTAGTTGTAGGTAGTGGGAATGGTTAATGTGTGCAAAAATATAGGTAGACAGGATAAAAATATCTAGTAATTGCTAGTGCAACAGTGTGACTATCAACAATAATTTACAGTACATTTTTAAATTACTAAGAGTATACTTGTGATGTTCATAACACAAAGAAACACATAAATGCTTGAGGGGAAGATGAATATATCATTTAGCTTGAAGGGATTATTAACAATCATATACCTGTATCTAAATATCTCACATATACCATGAATATATACATCTATTATGTACCCATAAAATTAAAATATAAAATTAAAAAGATCATTTAACAAGATCAGGTGGGATGAATTCCAGGAATGCAAGAATGGTTCAATGTAGGTAAATCAATGAACATAGTAAATTAATATCAGGAAAGATTAAAAACTATATGATAATTTTAATAGATGCAGAAAAAGCATTTGACAAAATTCAACATCCCTTTATGGTAACAACTCTCAGCAACTTATGTATGGAAATAATGTACTTCAATACAATAAAGACATATATGACAAACCTACAGCTAACATTATGCTGAATAGGAAAATGTTAAAATCTTTTCCTTTAGATCTGAAACGAGATGAGGATGTCCACTTTCATCACTTCTATTCATTATAGTACTGGATGTCCTACCTAGAGCAATTAGGCAATATAAAGAAATAAACAGCATCCTAGTTGGAAAGAAGAAAGTTAAATTATACTTCTGTACAGACAAGACGTTATATATAAAAAAACTCTGAAGATGCCACCAAAAACACTGACAGAACTAGTAAAAGAATTCAGTAAAGCTGCAGGGTACAAAACCAACACATAAAAATCAACAGCATTTTAATATGCTAATAACAAACCTTCAGTAAAGAAATTTTAAGAATTCCAACTACAATAGCTACAAAAAAAAAAAAAAAGACCTAAGAGTAAATTTAACCAAGGTGGTGAAAAATCTCTACAATAAAAATTTAAAACACCAACAAAATAAATTGAAGAAAACATTAAAAAATGGGAAGACATTTTTTGTTCATGGACTGGAATAATTAATATTGTTAAAATGTCTAAGCTATGCAAAACAATCTATAGATTTAATGAAACGCCTATCAAATTTCTTTGCCACTTTAGAAATTCCCTTTGGTAGATAGTTGAAAGGATTATTTTGGAAGTTCTGCCTTCTGTCCCCTTGTTATAACCTTGTTCTACTCTCTCATATTCAAAAATTTGTTGTTTTAAATTAATTCAATAGCTGTTATTTAGTACCTTTTTTAAGGTGAAGTTTCACTCTTGTCACCCAGGTTGGAGTGCAATGGTATGATCTTGGCTCCCTGCAACCTCCATTCTCCCAGGTTCAAGCTATTCTCTTACCTCAGCCTCCCAAGTAGCTGGAATGACAGGTATGTGCCACCACGCTCAGCTATTTTTTATTTTTAGTTTTGTATTTTTAGTAGAGACAGGGTTTCACAATGTTGGCCAGGCTGGTCTTGAACTCCTGACTTCAGGTAATCCACCCACCTTGGCCTCGCAAAGTTCTGGGATTTCAGGAGTGAGCCACCATGCCTGGTTGTTATTTAATATTTTTAATACTTTTCATTCAGAAAACAATGTTATTATCACATTTTTGAATCTACAAAAAATGAAAATTCAATTCTATAAAATGAACACTACAACAAATTAGGTACTTTAAATGATGCATAAAAATAAACTATAACAAATTTAAAGAGTGCAATTTCCTTTGGAGAACAGAAGATAAAACACGTATTCTGCTAATGGTATCTGGAAATAGTTGATGGGATGTTTAGCTATGATTTGAGTTAAAAAATAATGAAAACTAACATTTATTGATCCATTATACATTGAGTACTATGTATTTTATTTTTCTAATTCGTAAGAGTAGTATATAGGTTACTGCTATTACTATCTTCTTTTCATGAGAAATCTAGTCTTTGAGAAATTAAATAACATAAAAATCATATGAGTACTAAGGGGAAGAAGTGAAATCAAAACTCAAGTCAATTTGATTTGCAACCACCTTACTACCACATCTTGGAGACAGAATTTACCACTGGAATGAAGGACATAAGCATTGGCAGGAAAACAGGAAAGAATATAATGCAATTTACTTGACATTTGAGATTATGCATAGTAGAACCATAGACATTAAAGCTTTAAAGTTTGATGGGAACTGATTGTGGACAGGGCTGACAGCAGTTTGTGTTATTTTATTTTATTTTATTTTAATTATACATTAAGTTCTGGAGTATATGTGCAGGTCATGCAGGATTGTTAAATAGGTATACACATGCCATGGTGGTTTGCTACGTCCATCCCACCAAAACCTATATTAGGTATTTCTCCTAATGTTATCCTTCCCCAATCCTGCCACCCCCTGCAATCCCTCCCCTAGACCCCACCTCCCAAAAGGCCCCAGTGTGTGATGTTCCCCTCCCTGTGTCCATGTGTTCTCATCATTCAACACCCACTTATGAGTGAGAACACATGGGGATTCGTTTTCTATTCTTGTGTCAGTTTGCTGAGAATGATGGTTTCCAGATTCATCCATGTCCCTGCAAAGGACATGAACTCATCCTTTTTTATGGCTGCATGGCATTTCATGGTGTATATGTGGCACATTTTCTTTATCCTGTCTATCATTGATGGGCTTTTGGGTTGGATCCAAGTCTTTGCTATTGTAAAGAGTGCCTCAGTGAGCATACGTGTGCATGTGTCTTTATAATAGGATGATTTAGAATCCTTTGGGCATATACCCAGTAATGGGATTGCTGGGTCAAATGGTATTTCTATTTCTGAATCCTTGAGGAATTGCCACACTGTCTTCCACAACGGTTGAACTACTTTACACTCCCACCAACAGTGTAAAAGTGTTCCTATTTCTCCACATCCTCTGCAGCATCTGTTGTCTCCAGATTTTTAATGATCACCATTCTAACTGGCATTAGGTGGTATCTCATTTTGGTTTTGATTTGCATTTCTCTAATGACCAGTGATGATGAAAAATTTTTATAGGTTTATTGGCGGCATAAATGTCTTCTTTTAAAAAGTGTCTGTTCATATCCTTCACCCACTTTTTGATGGTGGTGTTTGCCTTTTTCTTGTAAATTTGTTTTAGTTCTTTGTAGATTTTGAATAATAGCCCTTTGTCAGATGGGTAGATTGCAAACATTTTTTCCCATTCTCTTGGTTGTCAGTTTACTCTAATGATTGTTTCTTTTGCTCTGCAGAAACTCTTAAGTTTAATTAGATCCCATTTGTTTATTTTGGCTTTTGTTGCCATTTCTTTTGGTCCTTTAGTCATGAAGTCTGCCCATGCCTATGTAGCGAATGGTATTGCCTAGGTTTTCTTCTAGGTTTTTGTGGTGTTAGGTCTTATGTTTAAATGTTTAATCCATCTGGAGTTAATATTTGTATAAGGTGTAAGGAAGGGGTCTAGTGTCAGCTTTCTGCACATGGCTAGCCAGTTTTCCCAACACTATTTATTAAGCAGAGAATCCTCTCCTCATTGCTTGTTTTTGTCAGATTTGTCAAAGATCAGACGGTTGTAGCTGTGTGCATTATTTCTGAGGCCTCTGTTCTGTTCCATTGGTCTATATCTCTGTTTTGATTACTGTAGCCTTGTAATTGAGTTTGAAGTCAGGTAGCATGATACTTCAAGCTTTATTCTTTTTGCTTAGGATTGTCCTGGCTATATAGGCTCTTTTCTGGTTCCATATCAAGTTTAAGGTGGTTTCTTTTTTTTTCAGTTCTGTGAAGAAGGTTGGGGTAGCTTGATGGGGACAACATTGAATCTATAAATTACAGTATGGCCATTTTCACGATATTGATTCTTCCTAACCATGAGCATGTAATGTTTTTCCATCTATTTGTGTCCTCTCTTATTTCCTTGAGCAATGGTTTATAGTCCTCCTTGAAGAGATCCTTCACGTCCTTTGTTAGTTGTATTCATAGATATTTTATTCTCTTTGTTGCAATTGTGAATGGGTGTTCTTTCATCATTTGGCCCTCTGTTTGTCTGTTATTGGTGTACATGAATGCTTGTGATTTTTGCACATTGATTTTATATTCTGAGACTTTGCTGAAGTTGCTTATCTCTAGGACATTAGGGGCTGAGATGATGGGTCTTGTAAATATATAATAATGTAGGCTGCAAGTAGACAATTTGACTTCCTCTTTTTCTAATTGAATACCCTTCATTTCTTTTTCTTGCCTGATTGCTCTGGCCAGAACCTCCAATACTATATTGAATAGGAGGGGTGAGAGAGGGCACCCTTGTCTTGTGCCGGTTTTCAAAGAGAATGCTTCCAGTTTTTGCTTATTCAGTATGATATTGGCTGTGGGTTTGTAATAAATAGCTTTTATTATTTTGAGATACATTCCATCAATACCTTGTTTATTGAGAGTTTTTAGCATAAAGTGCTCCTGAATTTTGTTGAAGGCGTTCTCTGCATCTATTGAGATAATCATGTGGTTTTTGTCTTTGGTTCTGTTTATGCGATGGATTGTGTTTATAGATTTGCATATGTTGAACCATCCTTGCATCCCTGGAATGAAGCCCACTTGGTCGTGATGGATATGCCTTTTGATGTGCTGTTGGATTCTGTTTGCCAATATTTTGTTGAAGATTTTCACATCGGTGTTCATTATGGATATTGGCCTGAAATTTTCTTTTTCAGTTGTGTCTCTGCCAGGTTTTGGTATCAGGAAGATGTTGGTCTCATAAAATGAGTTAGGGAGGATTCCCTTTTTTTGTATTGTTTTGAATAGTTTCAGAAGAAATGGTACCAGCCCCTCTTTGTATGTCTGGTAGAATTCAGCTGTGAACCCATCTGGTCCTGTACTTTTTTTGATTGCTATTGTTTGCTGCCTCAACTTCAGACTTTGTTATCGGTCTACTCCGTGATTCAACTTCTTCCCAGTTTAGGCTTGGGAGGGTGTAAGCGTTCAGGAATTTATCCATTTCTTCTAGATTTACTGGTTTATGTGCATTGAGGTGTTTGTAGTAATCTCTGATGGCAGTTTGTATTTCTGCGGAATTCGTGGTGATATCCCCTTCACCATTTTTTATTGCATCTATTTGATCTTTTTTATTAGTCTGGCTAGCAGTCTATATATTTTGTTGATCTTTTCAAAAAAGCAATTCCTGGATTCATTGATTTTTTGAAGGGTTTTTTGTGTCTCTATCTTCTTCAATTCTGCTCTGATCTTAGTTATTTCTTGTCTTTTCCTAGCTTTTGAATTTGTTTGATCTTGCTCCTCTAGTTATTTTCATTGTGATGATAGGGTGTCAATTTTAGATCATTCCTCCCTTCTCATGTGGGCATTTAGTGGTATAAATTTCCCTCTAGACACTGCTTTAAATGTGTCCCAGAGATTCTAGTACTTTGTGTATTCAATCTCATTGGTTCCAAAGAACATTTTTATTTCTGTCTTAATTTTATTACTTATCCAGTAGTCATTCAGGAGTAGGTTGTTCAGTTTTCATGTAGTTGTGTGGTTTTGAGTGAGTTTCTTAATCCTGAGTTCTAATTTGATTGCACTCTGATCTCAAAGACTGGTTGTTATGATTTTTGTTCTTTTGAAATTGCTGAGGAGTGATTTACTTCCAATTATGTGGTCAATTTTGGAATAAGTGTGATGTGGAGCTGAGACAAATGTATATTCTGTGGATTTGGGGTGAAGAGTTCTGTGGATGTCTATTAGGTCCTCTTGGTCCAGATCTAAGTTCAAGTCCTGGATATCCTTTTTAATTTTCTGTTTCGTTGATCTGTATAATATTTGCAGTGGAGTGTTGAAGTCTCCCACTATTATTGTGTAGGAGTCTAAGTCTCTTTTTAGGCCGTTAAGAACTTGCTTTATGTATTTGGGTCCTCCTGTATTGGGTGAATATATATTTAGGATAGTTTGCTCTTATTGTTGCATGGATCCCTTTACCATTATGTAATGTCTTTCTTTGTCTCTTTTGATATTTGTTGGTTTAAAGTCCATTTTTTCAGAGACTAGGATTGCAACCCCTGCTTCTTTTTTTCTCTCCATTTGTTTGGTAACTCTTCCTCCATGCCTTTATCTTGAGTCTATATGTGTCCTTGCACGTGAGGTGGGTCTCCTGAATACAGTACACCAATGGGTCTTGACTCTTTATCCAATTTGCCAGTCTATGTCTTTTGATTGGGGCATATAGCCCATTTACATTTAAGGTTAATATCGTTATGTGTGAATTTGATCCTGCCATTTTGATACTAGCTAGTCATTTCACCCATTAGTTGATGTAATTTCTTCATTGTGTGGATGGTCTTTACCATTTGGTATGTTTTTGCAGTGGCTGGTACTGGTTGTTCCTTTCCATGTTTAGTGCTTCCTTCAAGAGCTCTTGTAAGTCAGGCCTGGTGGTGCCAAAATTTCTCAGCAATTGCTTGTCTATAAAGGATTTTATTTTTCCTTCACTTACGAAGCTTAGCTTGGCTGGATATGCAATTCTGGATTGAAAGTTCTTTTATTTAAGGATGTGGAATATTGGCCCCCACTCTCTTCTGGCTTGTAGGGTTTCTGCTGAGACATGTGCTGTGAGTCTGATGGGCTTCCCTTTGTGGGTAACCAACCTTTCTATTTGGCTGCGCTTAGCATTTTTCCTTCATTTCAATCCTGGTGAATCTGATGATTATGCGACTTGGGATTGCTTTTCTCGAGGAATATATTTGTGGTGTTTTCTGTATTTCCTGGATTTGAATGTTGGCCTGCCTTGCTAGGTTAGGAAAGTTCTCCTGGACAACATCCAGAAGAGTGTTTTCCAGCTTGGATTCATTCTCCCCATCACATTCAGGTACGCCAATCAAAGGTAGATTTGGTATCTTCGCATAATCCTATATTTCTTGGAGGTTTTGTTAATTTCTTTTCACTCTTTTTTTCTATATTCTTGCCTTCTCATTTCATTTCATTGAATTTATCTTCGATCTCTGATATCCTTCTGCTTGATTGATTCAGCTATTGAAACTTGTCTATGCTTCACAAAGTTCTAGTGCTGTTTCTTTCAGCTCCATCAAGTAGTTTATGTTCTCTAAGCTGGTTATTCTAGCTGGCATTTCATCTAACCTTTTATCAGGGTTCTTAGTTTCTCTGCATTGGTTCAGAACATGTTCCTTTAGCTCAGAGAAGTTTGTTATTACCCACCTTCTGAAGCCTGATTCTGTCAATTCATCAAACTCATTCTCCAGCCTGTTTTGTTCCCTTGCTGGTGAGGAGTTGTGATCCCTTAGAGAAGGAGAGTCATTCTGGTTTTTTGGTGATTTCAGCCTTTTTGCGCTGGTTTCTTCCCATCATCGTGGATTTATCTACCATTGGTCTTTGAAGTTGGTTACTTTTGGTGTCCTTTTTGTTGATGTTGAAGCTGTTTCTTTCTGTTTTTCTTAGTTTTCCTTCTAACAGACCCTTCTGCTGTAGGACTGCTGGAGTTCCACTGCAGACCTTGCTTGCTGGGAATCACCCGTGGAGGCTGCAGAACAGCAAGGATTGCTGCCTGTTCCTACCTCTGGTAGCTTCATCCCAGAAGGTTACCCACCAGATATCAGCCAGAGCTCTCCTCTATGAGGTGCCTCTTTGGATATACAGGGGTCAGGGAGCCACTTGAAGAGGCAGTCTGTCCCTTATCAGAGCTCAAGTGCTCTGCTGGGATCCATGTTTCTCCCTTCAGAGCTTCTGGGCAGAGATGTTTAAGTCTACTGCAGCACAACTCACAACCATGCCTTTTCACAGGTACTCTGTCCTGGGAAGGTGGGGCTTTATTTATAAGTCCCTGATGGGCTGCTGCCTTTTTTAAACATGCCCTGCCCAGCAAAGAGGGAGTCTAGTCACAGTCTGCCTGCAGAGGCATTGCTGAGCTGCCGCAGGCTCTGCCCAGCTGCTGTGTAAACTTCCTTGTGATTTTGCTTTCACAGACAAGGTTAGAACTGCCTCAGTAATGGCAGATGTCCCTCCGCAACTGAGTTCAATGGTCCCAGGTTGAATTCAAACTGCTGTGCTGGCTATGAAAATCTCGTTAGTGGGTTTCAGTTTGCTGGTGTTTGTGGGTGGGGGTGGGACCCACTGAGCCAGATCACTTGGCTTCTGGCCTTCAGCCTCCTTTTTTTCAAGGGAATGGGCAATTCTGTCTTGCAGGCATTATAAGCAGTGGCTGAAATGGCTGCTCAGCTTTGTGCTGGAAACCCACAGCACTGTTGTTGTTGGCACCAGCAGGAATCTCCTGGTCTGTGAGATGTAAAGACCATGGGAAAAGTGCAGTATCTGAGCTGGAGTACCGGAGTGTCCAGAAAAGTCCCCGATGGCCTACCTTGGGTAGGAGAGGGGATCCTCCATCCCCTTGCCCTTCTCAGTTGAGGCAGTGCTCCACCCTGCCTCAGTTTGCCCTCCTTGGGCTACACCCATTTTCCAACCAGTCCCATAGAGATGAACCTGGTACCTCAGTGGGAAATGCGGAGATCACTCACCTTCTGCATCGCTTTCACTGGGAGCTGCGCTCCAGAGCCGTTCCTGTTCATCCATCTTGGTGAAAGTGGAGTTTGTGTTATTAAGGTGAATATGGTTCCATAGTCATTTACATCAAAGAGCACAGGATACCAAAAAATAAAAAATCTATGTTTTATGAGGATGTGAAACACACAACATTTTATTGTCTTTGCTTTCCACTGTATTAAGTATTTTTTTAAAAAAATATTCTTTTCATATTCTTTGTATTAATTTTTATGGGTCCAAAGAGTTATGTAATGCAAGATGTGAAATTCAGCCAGAGATGTATTACTTGCCAACAAAACCTATTCAAACCCAAATATTGGCAGAAATTTAAACCCTAGACAGATTTAGATGAAACTTGTGATTATATAATTTTTAAACTAATATAATATCATCTTTAAAAAATATTAGTTAATGAGCTATTTTCAAAGTAAAATTATGTAAGGATAAGCACCAAAAATGCATGTATAATATATAAGCTGTTGAATTCTGAGCAGATTCTTGACCTTGAAAATATGATAATCTCCTATAACCTATCAAAGGATGTTATCCTTTGCAACCAGGAATTTAGGAAACCACAGCATCAAATAACTCAATACTCTCTTATACCCAACTCTTATTGTAAAATTATTCTCCCACACAATTTATCAAGGTTTTTTTTTTTAAAAAAATTCTATATCATAAATCAACAGTGCAATGTCTCAATTAAGCACTTCAGTATAAATACAAACACATACTTAATAAAAAACATAAATAAGAATTATTCAAATTATATAAAATGTGATGCCAGTTGGAAAGTTACTTTACTCCTAATTGTTGATTTCCTATACAATGAGCAATTTAATATATTGTAAAATTCCTAGACTCAGCTCTACATCAGACCTAAAATTCAGACCACAGTAGCTTACTGAGTCTCACTGTATCCAGATATGCCTTTGATTTCAACAAAAGAGGCATGAAGCAGAGTTATTCTTAGCTAGAGAGTGAGAAGAAGTTTTGCACAGACTTCTAAGGGAGCCAGCTTCTTGATGCAGATTCATGCACTGTCACTTAATTCAAATATATAGAAAGATTTACTGATGATTTAAAGGTTGTACAGTCCATTGAAAGGCATATGCAGTAAGCTGAGAGTTTGTAGGCAAGTACTGAGTCATATACACAGGTTACTTCTTGGTTACTGAGGGGAATCTTTTTCACTATTATTACCAAAAAGAATAAGAAATTTCATAAAATGCAAGCTCATTGCAGAGAAAGGAAGACAAACATTGACACAAGATTGCCCTGCTCTTATATCTGAATATTCTTTAAGAGATTTTTGAAACTACTTTTGCATCTCCTTTTCTTAGACACCTCTGTGTGTGTATTTGAATTTAGCTGTTACTTCTTCACCTAGGCGTATTGACTCTGGCTTTCTGTGAACGTGATCAGTGGTGTATGGGGTCATATTCTATATGGTTTCTAAAGCACTACACCCACCAAAATGCCCCAAGGCATTGAAAAAAGTCTCAGAGGGACTCAGTTAATAATAAACTATAGAGATTTTCCAGGAGGAAAGAAAGAGGTGACTTGCAGAAGAGGTCTTATTGATGTGAGATAGAGAGTAAATCAAAAATACCTATTAGCATTGGTTACCAATAGTGCAACTAGATAATTTTGAAGTAGAATACAAAAGTCTTGGAGAAGATAAACTACTTTCAAAGTGGCAATAGAATGGTAATTAATAGAGTGAATTTATTTATTATTTTTAATTCAAACCTGATACATTTGATAGTAAAGGGAAAAGCTAAAATAATTACTCAGTCTCAACTTATCTATGGCATGCCTAACACAGGTCTATCCTGGGCAAATTAGGTGTTTTTTTCTCCTCAGGTTGAAATGTGTGACTTTCTAGACCAGAAGTTCCTCTCAAGTTCTGAAAACTTCTTCAAAGACTCTTAGGCAGGAAAAGTTCTCAAGGATAGTCATGAAAACTACAATATTGCTAATTGCTGAGCAAACTTAAAAAGCTTTAAGAGTTTTAAATGCCGACAGGATCATGTACATCCCATGGAATTGAAAGCATATCTGTCATCTCAAGAGTATCTCACGTTAGGGTACAGGTGAGACGCTTAATTATTCTCCAGCAGTTATAGGAGCTTAAGTATGCACTGTAACCCAAAGCTTAGCTTGAAACTTTTAAAATAATTTTTTACTTAAAAATTAATCTTTAAATTTTATCATCTAATATTTGCTGGCTCATATCTTAAATATAAATTTATATCAATAAACATATTACACTTTCCTTTCACTAGGAAAACATTCAATGTAGAACTTGGTGGAATTACCATATAAGTCATTTTATAAGTCATCACACAAACCAATAGCACAGATGTACTATTAGTGTTTAGATGAGTGTTGAGATGAGGCTACCCACATCTCAACGACTAATAGCAATATTAGTTTGTTTGAGGATTTAGCAATGAAATGAAAAGTTAGGTGCAAAACTGGTATATACAGCCTGTGTTTAAACTTGTCATGTTTGTAAAAGTCCAAAGACAATACTTATTACCCTTGCTATTATTCTTTATTTTTCAAAGTTTTTATTATAGTTACCAATCATGTAAATACTCTTATAGCACTAATAAAAATGTTATTTCACTCAATCTTTGAATCCTTACTTATTTTTATTAGACACTGTTTTGAAGATGGCCTTTATTGGTTTAAACAACGTAAATATTTCAAAACTCATGGTACTTTTAGCCAATGAAATAGACTAACATTAATGTAAGATTTAGTTTTAAATTATGTATAATTTTTTATAAATTGTGATTTTGACATATTTGCAGAGTCTATCTACATCTCAACAATGTAATTTCGTAATATTTTCTTCACTCCTCAAATAAATGCTGTACCCAGTGGCAATTACTTACCCTTTACTTCTCTCCCCAGCCCCTGGAAATGTGAACTTCTTTCTGTCTCTATGGATTTGTCTATTCTGGACATTTTATATATATAGCCTTGCTATTATTCTTAAACCTTATTTTCTTAACATTGGTTAGCGTTTAAAGATTATTTCAATAGAATTCAAAGAAAAATACGGCACTAAATCAAATTAGCACTATTTTACCATTTTACAATTGCATACATAGAAGAAAATGTATGCTATTTTCTATACTTTACAAAGAAAACTAGGTAAATATAATTACTGTAAAAATAAAATAAGCAGTAAAATATAATATTGCAAATGGAGAAGGAACAATTTGAGTGTGCTTGCTTAATCTTATTTGAATCTCCCTAAAAGAACAGCTATTGTTTCTTTCCTTGGATAATCCTTCCTTGCTCACTCTTGTAGCTCCTTATGTAAACTTCCAGCACCTTAATTCGGAACCATGCATTTCATGTCAATCCCTTTACTTAACCCAGCAGGAAGGAATTAACTTCCACATTTCAATAATATGTAGTACTTTATTCCACTTTTCCCCAACTTAAGCTGTCTTCCTAAATATTGCATAAGCCTGTGGTAATTTGGTTTTCATGTTTTTATTTAAATTATATACATTAGTACTACTGAAATGAATCTCAATACAGCCTTTTAAAATAATCAGAAGAGAAGCAGACTAGAAGTAATTTAAATTAAAACACATACCAAAATATGCAGCTTCCTAAAGAAAAACAGTATTCAGAAATAATTACAATTTAGGAAGGAAAAGAATCCTAATTTATATTCCATTTCAATATTGGGCTATAGGTTTCCGTGCTACTTACAAGTAGAAAATACAAAAGGAAAGCTAAAATGATTATACAGACTGTGTATTAAAAATATATATGTGTTTATATATATATGTATACACAAAACTGATTTATATAAACCAAATTTAGTGATAATAAATACTTTTTATGTCTTACACAAAACGTTTATTTAATCTGTGAATTTAGTGGAGGCACTTTATAGGTATTATATTCCTGGAATAATATACACAACTGTGGCCCAGTTACTCTTTAATGATTAAAGGCTTTATGCTGTACTAAAACTAAATTGGCCAGGTCAAGGTAATTGACTTTTAGTCCTGACTCTGGTACAACTGGCCTAATGATGCAGCATGATCTTTCCCAAACTTAGTTTCATTCCTGAAATATTAGCGCTGTAAAGCACTTTGACATTTCTCAAACATTTATACATTTTACATTTGAAAATGTAATTTGAAGACACGTGAAAATATTGGGCAGCTAACTTCTAAGTTCCTTTTGACTTTGTTTATTTATTTTTGTACCAGAAACAAAATGTGTTGGAAAGTATGTACTTAGAACAATTTCTGATCACATGTACCACTAATGAAAAATTTACTTTTTCACTGAAATTCCAGTGTTTATTTACTGCTTCCAGCATTTTCACATGGAAAGGCCACTATTATAAATTATCCTTTTTGATCTGTGTCAAACATGACCAAAGGTAAAAACTGTTTTAATTATATTTTAGATTTATACAGTAATGACATAACTTATTGTCCAAACTAAGGCTCTTTTTCTTTCTTTCTTTCTTTCTTTCTTTCTTTCTTTCTTTCTTTCTTTCTTTCTTTCTTTCTTTCTTTCTTCTTTCTTTCTTTCTTTCTATTATACTTTAAGTTCTGGGGTATATGTGCAAAATGTGCAGATTTGTTACATAGATATACATGTGCCATGGTAGTTTGCTTCATCCATCACCCCATCATCTACATTAGGTATTTCTCCTAATGCTATCCCTCCTCTATTCCCCCCACCCCTTGACAGGCCCCAGTGTCCCTTCCCTGTGTCCATGTGTTCTCACTGTTCAACACTCAGTTATGAGTGAGAACATGCAGTGTTTGGTTTTCTGTTCTTATATCAGTTTGCTGAGAATGATGATTTCCAGCTTTATGCATGTCCCTGCAAAGTACATGAACTCGTTCTTTTTTATGGCTGCATAGTATGTGCCACATTTTCTTTATCCAGTGTATCATTGATGGGCATTTGGATTGGTTTCAAGTCTGAATCGCCACACTGTCTTCCACACTGGTTGAATGACTTTACTCTCCCACCAACAGTATAAAATTGTTCCTATTTCTCTACATCCTCTCCAGCATCTGTTGTCTCCTGATTTTTTAATGCTCACTATTCTAACTGGTGTGAGATGGTATCTAAATGTGGTTTTGATTTGCATTTCTCTAATGACCAGTGATGATGAGCTTTTTTTCATATGTTTGTTGACTGCATAAATGTCTTCTTTTGAGAAGTGCTCCAGTTCCCAACAGGTTCCTCATCTCCATCTGAGACTACCTTACCCTGGATTTCATTGTCCATGTCACTATCAGCATTTTGTTCAAAGCCTTTCAAAAAGTCTCCAGGAAGTTCCAAACTTTCCCATATTTTCCTGTATTCCTCTGAGTCCTTCAAACTGTTCTAACCTCTGCCTGTTACCCAGTTCCAAAGTAGTTTCCACATTTTTGGAAATTTTTACAGCAACACCTCACTCTACTGGTACCAATTTACTGTACTAGTCCCTTTACATGCTGCTGATAAAGACATACCTGAAACTGGGCAATTTAAAAAAGGAAGAGGATTAATGGATTTACAATTCCACGTGGCTGGGGAAGTCTCACAATCATGGTGGAAGGTGAAAGGCACATCTCACATGGCAACAGACAAGACACGAGAGCTTGTGCAGGGAAACTCCTGTTTATAAAACTATCAGATGTCATGAGACATATTCACTGTCAGAACAGCTCATGAAAGACCCACCCCTGTGATTCAATTACCTCCCACCAGGTCCCTCCCACAACATGTGGGAATTGTGGGAGCTACAATTCAAGAAGAGATTTTGGGGGGGACACAGCCAAACCATATCAATGCATTTTTCCGTCAAATGCTTGAGGGACATAAAGAACTGAGGAATCTATTCTGTCAGTTCTTAACTATAATGCTTTTATCATAAATAAAAGGATCATTATGCATACAATACTCTCTAACTTTTACTAGAAATGATAATCCACTACTCCCTGGTAATGCATTTAATAGCCCATTAAGACTAAAATCATTTTTTAAAATCACTTAGTGTCTATTGTTATATGGTCTTGTGTAAGTCTTCAGTTAGACAGGGAAAGAATATCACAGGCCCTGTTCTCAGAGAACTCACAATTTCATGGGAAACTAAAGAAGCGATCAAGTAAGAAATATTGTGATATTTACAACAGTAAAGGTAACACAGAGAAGAGAAAGAATAATTTTGCCTGTAGTAAATATTTATTGAGTTGCATATGAGCTGCAATCTAGATATTATATAAGACCAACAAAGAATTGTGATCCAAAAACTTAAAAGCATTTTCATACATTGAGAGAAATACAAATAAATCAACATAAAGTCACAATAAGCTATAACTGAGTTATCCATAGTAGAGAATATCTGAAATTCCCATGAACATAATGGTTTTATAAACTTCATTAGTAATCAGAGAGCTTCATATTAAAAGAAAAAGAAAATATAATTCCACACTGAGTTGAACAGCAAAACCACCAGTCATTCAAAAAAAGAGTTGACAACAGTAGTGTTGCACTAGTACTAACTTCAGCAGTAACAGAAAATCAAGGGCTTTCTACACTCTTGATAGGGTTAAAAATTAGTACACCAAATATGGGGAGCCAGTTAGCAGTACTACATAAATTTGAAAATCTGCATTGCCTACTCATTTATACGCATATGTGTGTAAAAAGATGAATATAAGATATATCTGTATTAGTCATTAATTGCTAACAATTTATGTATCCACTAATAAGAGAAGTAACAAATACACATATTGTTGTTTATACACTTATATATTTCTTTTATAAAATGGAATAGTATTCCACAGTCATACCAAAAAAGGGAATAAATAGTAAAAAGACAGTGAGAATATAACTCCATTTATTTAAAGTATTAACATATAAAAATGATAGAATTCTGTGTGGTCAGCATATACATTCTGTAAGTCATAAAGACATTCATGGGCATAACCGTTGTACTAGTTTCTCAGGATTGCCATAACAAAGTATCACAAAATGGGTGGCCTAAAACAACAAAAATGTATTCTCTCACATTACTGGTTGCTAGAAGCCCCAAATCAACATATCATCAGAGCTATACTCTCTGTGAAGGATCTAGAGAAAACTCTTTCTTTGCCTCTTAGTTTCTGGTTATTGCTGGAAATACTTGACATTCCTTGGCTTGCATCAGCATGCCTCTAATTTCTGTCTTTGTTATTATTTAGCTATCTTTCCCTTGAGTATCTGTATCTCTCTATCTTTCTCTGTTCTTAAAGGTACACCAGCCGTTGGATACCTAATCCAGTATAACATAGTCTTGACTTGATTACAACTCAAATACCTTATTTCCAGATAAGGTGATATTCCTAGGTAAAGAGAGTTTCGACATACATTTTTGGAGAAGATAATTCAACTTAAAACAGCCATGTATGTCTAGAACTTCAAAATTTAATAATGTAGAAAAGAGAAGAAGGTGAGATCGGACACTGGCCATTACTAACGTTTAGTGTTAAGCTGAATGGCTCCATGTATACTTTTTCTTATTTAAAGAGACCAAATAATTTATTATCCAAAGCATCCCACTTAAAGGAGTGAAACAGGAGGCAATTAACAAGTACTTCAAAACTAGAGGCTTAAATTGGGATTGTGCCAGGCAGCTCAGGATATATGAACATAATAGTTTTTATATTCTTATGTTTATAATGTCTCAAAACAGGAAGATCATTTTACTTCAGATTAATTCACAGTAGTTTTCATGACTTTTTCAAAAATGAGAAAAAAAATACAGATAATGCTCTTTGACATATAGTAATACATTTTTGTTGAAGTATAAGCTGCTGAATTTCATAGCAAATCAAGGAATAAGAAGTATCTCAAAAATTGTATTGCCTTATAAAATTCCAGAGCTTGGGTGTATTAAGATACATTAATCTTCAGTGCTAAGCAGGTAATATAATGTAGTGAAGATCTTTTAATACACGTGTCACTAACTCTTTAAGTAAAAGAAAAAATGTAAAAGATTTATTTGCACTGAGAGCAAAAGTCTCTGTAATAGTTGACTGTTAGCCTTTAAACCAGTGTCTTGAAATGAAGTAGCTTATCTTTAAACCTGCTTATGTAGGTGAAATACATAAAGATAGGCTACATTTTCTTGCTTACTTATAGACCTAAGCTGATATTTCATTATGTATTCAAATTTAACCTTCCTCTAACATTAAACATGACTGTCTAGGCTAAAAGCAAACTCAGTTTTTCCGAAAGTCTGCCTTAACAATTATAGACAAAAGATTTGCTCCCTCCTTTGTGCTCCCAAAGGGTACTTTGCTTCATGCATCCTGTTCAATAAAATAGTTTTGCTTAATAATCTAATTCCATATTATTTTTTAAATTTAATTAATTTAGAATAATAATTTATATATTTTGCATAGTCATTAAATATTTTTAAAATATTTTTAGAATACCTATTGTTGACTCAATACAGTTGGAATACCACAGGTAGCACAAATGGAAACCTTGGGAGTCATCTTTCTTATCTTTAGTAATACTATCTTCATTCTTTAGACACAGGAAATAAGGACTTGTACGTTATTTAAAAATTTAATGATGTCTTGTTTAAAAAAATGTCATAATGTTGACTCTGTTCCACTAAGGATATCCTTATTTTAATCATCACTCTGTCTCCTCAAACGTTCCTTCCATTGGCTCTTATATTAAATAAAATCCCCCATTGAAGGTAAAAAAATTTATAATAATCCCCAAAACTTTTATACCATTTGACAATGGATACATGAAAGGAGTTGAAAATTCAAGTCTTATATTCTTACAGATGTTTTAATTTCAACATAATTTTTATTCAACCCATTATAGTGCCATCACCTACATCTTTTGATGTCATTCCTGTCTTAGAAATATCTTGCTGAGTTGAGTGAATAGGCAAGACAATTCTAGATATTTGTAATTAACCAGAACAGAGATATGATCAGGGCTAGGGCATAGATCCATGAGGGAGAAGACTTGACAGGACGTAAATTTACAGGATGTACACACTCTCAAAATGCATTTTTAATACATTTTCAAAAGGTCATACACTGACATGACTTTTAAGGCTAATGAAACCATATTAGATTAATAAAACTGTAAACAAGACCATAAAAACTGTACAGAAGGTAATCAAAAACATGGCACATTTATTTTCACTTGTTTCCTTCATGACTTATAGGGAATGACCTGTAACCGGGTTACTTGCAACTGGATTTTCCGGAACTCAGGGTCTTGGCCTCTCCAATCCCCATAAATAGGGAAGGGAGACTTGGTGTGGTTGTGAGCGTTACAGCTTAAATAGAACTCATGGACCCAAAGAGTGTGTGGTAGTGCAATTTATTAGGCAGAGCAAAAGGACAGCTTTCCTGCCGTGGAAGGGGACCCTGAGGGGGTGCGTGCCACTGCAGGCTTGGTCGGCTGGAGCTTACACCCCTGAGTTATTCCCACCCCATTCTTGCTCTCATTCAATGAGAGGGGGTCTTTCAACCTTTTTCTGGATTAATTGATCTTTGAATCCTTTACCGGATTGGTTGCTGTTTTAAACTCTGAGTCACTGAGCCTCTGACTCCAGAGGCCAGAGGCGGGAAAAGTACCAGCCCTTGAACAAGGCCTTAGGAGCCAGAGGCAGAAAAGTCCTGCACTGGAAACAAAGCCCTAGCTAGACAGAGGTGGGAAACAAAGCCCCTAGCTAGCCAAAGGAGGCAAAATTTCTGCGCTTGAAACAAAGCCCCTAACCAACCCCGGAAGTTCTTCTAATGCAGTCCCTCAGACCCATACCCTTAACCTAATCGGGTCATATTCAGAGTTTTCCAGAATATTAAAACCTGGCTATACTCTGGCATATAGGTATAAGGAATCTTATCATTGACAGAGGAAAACAGATTCTTCGTACATGATCTGATTCTATTGAGAAAGCTGTTCTCTTTCATCTGAATAACACTGTGAAGGTAATTTACAAATGGTCCTATTTGAAATTGGAGAAATGTTTTCTTAATGATTTGTATCTGAAAGTGTTGTGGTTTGCCTATTATATAGAAGGAAGCAATGACAGTCATCTATTTATTATACCCATTTACCTTCAAGGACATGCCCAAATGCCTTTTCAGATTTGCAGAGCCGGCATTTGACTATTTCTGTCAGGAGCAAATAGCAAAGAAAAATGTTTCATTTTCTTCTCTCCTCTAAGACTGCTCATTAGTAGTTTAACACTTTATGTATTCACATTTGTGTCTGTAAAGAGGTAGGCATTCCTGTTTTCAATTGAAACCAATTACATAGATTTTTGTTTGATTTTGCTAAGTGCATTTTACTGCTAAAACCTTGTCCTATATTTACAACTTCAAAAGCTAGTCAACCTAAACTTCTAAGGAAAACTGTTTATATGTCTAACAGAGCAGTAAATGCAGAGGTGCATTACACTAATTATGTTGACAAGTGCATTTGCAATCAATAAATTAATTCAATTCTGGGTAACTAGCATAATGAGTATGGATTTGCATAAAATAAAAGCTCAAGGGGAAATATATGAAATGTTAAGAGTAGTCAGAATAACTAATTAGCTATTATAATTTTTACTTTATTTTCAATAGTAATGCATATTTACCAGCATTATCTCAATTATGTTAATTTTATATAACCATAGCTCCAAATCTATGACAAATAACAAAATCAAGTTCAAGAGATTTTTTTATAAAATTTAAAATTAATGTGACTTAAATATTCTCTATATGTACGGTAAAGCTATTTTTATCTTCTCTTTTTTAAAGGCTTGCAAACAACTAAAAATCATCCAAATTATATAAAATAGTATTCAGTCAGACTTTTTTTAGTACTGGGGAAGTACCAGTGTTTAGAGTCTTTTAAACATTCCACTGACCAAAACAGTATTTTATATTCAATAGAATTTTAAGATGAATCTAATAATGAGGTTTTCTTATTTTTCCAAGCAGAACTATTTTCTGCATTATTTATAAAATGATCTGTGTATGTCTATAGCTCTACATTGACTAAGGGTGCTTCAGTGATGAGCATTTTTAAGAAAGGTATCTGTCTTGATTCTTATCTTCTTCTGACCATAGAAACATACAAGAAGTTGTAGCAAGTTTGATGTAATGAAAGACAGCACACTTTCTGGAATTCTCTGACTCATAATCTGTAGTTTCTGTAGTTTTTCTCACTGACTAGACAATGTCAAAAACATTTGCACTCTAGCCAACCAAGTGAATACAACAATTCTTACATATCATTGTGAACAGACCCTAAGGTGATCTTCAATTTTCTACCTCCTGTTATCTACCCCTCTATGCAATTTCATCCTCTTGGTTGCAGGCAAGACCTGTCTCTTGCTTGTAATGAATCACTCAATTTGGTTATATTATATGGTAAAGAAAATGAGATGTCATGCCTATGGTTTTATTATCCTATATACAACTTTATCCCAGCTTCTAGAGTGAAATTCTTCTTGTTGACTAAATTAAGTAAACAACCACGTTAAGGAGTCCTCTGGAGCAAGGAAGCAGGGGTGACCCCTGGGAACTCTGAGCAGGGTCTAAAATGTGAAGCCAAAAGCCCAGAAAACAGAGGCTCTCAGTCCTGCAGCCTCCAATAAATGAATTCTGACAAAATTTGAATAAGCTTGGAAGTAAATTCTTTCCTTGTCAAGCCTCCAAATGACATAGCTCAGCTGACACCTTGACTGTAGCCCTGTGAAACCCCAAACAAGGCACCCAAAACAGCTGTGCCCAGATTCCTGAAATCCTGAATGGCCATGAGATAAAAAATGTGTGTTATTTCAAGATATTAAGTCTGTGTTGTGATAATTATGTATGCACCAATAGAAAGCCAACACATCTACAGATATAATAATAACAACTATTATTATTGTTATACTGCTGTGGTTTGAATCTTTGTATCTCCCTAAAATTCACATGTAGAAATCTAATCACAAATGTGCTAGTGTCACAGTCTGTTCAGACTGCTATAACAGAATATCATAAACTGTGTGAATTATAAAGATAATTTTTTTCTTACAGTTCTGCAGGCTAGAAAGTCCAAAATTAGGGTGCAAGATGGATTGAATTTTGGTGAGAGCCTACTTCCTGGTTCATAGATGGTTGACTACTCGCTGTGTCCTCACAGGTGAAAGGGAGCAAGAAAACTCTCTGGGATCTCTTTTATAAGGACACCAATTCCATTTATGAAGACCCTAGTCTCATGACCTCCTCACCTTCTACCAAAAGCTCAAACTCTTAATACTATTCCATTGAGGATTAGGTTTCAACATAAAAATTTGGGGTAGAGACAGCATTCAGACCCTAAGAGATGGGTTATTGCAATGATACTGGGAAGTGGGTCTTTAATTAGGTCATGAGTCAGAACCAGCATTAATGGAATTATTATCCTTTTAAAAGGGGTTCTAGAGAGTTTCCTTGTTCCTTCCACCATCTGAGGACACAGGGAGAAAACTCTGTCTAAAAGCGGAAGGCAGTCCCTCACCAGACACAGAATGTGCCATTAACTTGATCTCGGACTTACCAGCCTCTAGTACTATATGAAATATATTTATATTATTTAAAAGCCACCAAGAGATTGCATACAAAAATGTGTTACATATACACTATGGAGTATTTTGTATAAAAAGAACAAAATATTTTCCTTTGCAGCAACATGGATGCTGCTAAAGGCCATTATCCTAAGAGAAGTAATGCAGAACAGAATACCAAAAACCACATGTTCTCATTTATAAGTGGGAGCTAAACATTGGGTACACGTGGAAATAAAAGTAGGAACAACATATACCAGGAAGTAAAAGAGTGGGAAGAGCAGGAGTGGGACAAATACTAAAAATATACTTACTGGGAATTATGCTCATTATCAGGGGAACAGATTACACTCCAGACCTCAACGTCATGCAATATATCTATGTAACAAATCTGCATATGTGCCCCATGAATCTAAAGTAAAACTTAACACATTAAAATAGAAAAAATAATAGCCACCAAATTTATGGTATTTTGTTATAGCATCCCAGAAAAAATAAGACATATTTTTGTTATCTCTCCAAATTAAAGTCTAATGCACCAAACATATCAAATACAAAGATCAATTGTACAAATGTAATGGTTTTCTTATCTTTCTTGATAATCAGTGTCACAAAAATGAGTTTGATAAAAAATGCTGATTTGTTTTAGCCATCACAGATACACACTTGACCAAGTCACAGAAAACACCAGGTCATGAAGTCATCTTTCCACAATATCCTGAGTTCAGATAAATCTTATAAGTCTCTCTTGTGGGAAAATAAAATGGTGTAGTAAAGAAGGCAACATGTGGAGCAAATTTATGAAGAAGTATCAGGAATACGAATGGAAGCTTCTTCTAAATACAGCATCAGCTTCTTTAAACTACAACTCTCATTTTCAATGCAACTCCAACTCCAATGCAACACAGACCTGTTAAATTGGAAAATTTTTCTATTTGAAAAATGCTTTGGAAGTTCAGACTTACAGGGAGAGAGTTTATTCTCTAATAATAAATAGATCTATGTTAGTAAGTATTAACTCATTTTTCTTACACACCAAAAAACTATTTTGGACTCCCAATAATTTTAAAAAACTACATAAAAAGATTTACATTTTTGAAACAGAAGACTATATTGATTTTGTTGTGACATATTGAGATACTCAAAGATATATTTTATAGAAACTAGTCTAGTGAAGATCAATAAATTTTGAATGTATTCATCTCAGAAACAGATTGTGAAATAAACATGGATTGCCTATCAAAACAGCATATGTTTTATTTCAAACTAGGTTATTTGATGAGGAGGTGTATACTAAATCTTGCAGCTTCTATACATGCCATAGATATGTTAAAATAATAATTTATGATTAAAAAATGTCATAAATAACAATTAAGTGGCCTTTGACAAATATTGCACTTCAAGGTTTACAATACAGCTGATGTCTGTTAATCAGGCAATGGAATATACTCAATAGTTTCCTTGTAAACTTTGCACTGCAATTTTTTTATGGAAGACAAAATAAATGAAAAGTGTAAAACTGAGGCTACCTGTTTTTCCCCATTGAGGGAATTTCTGCCATATGTTCCATGTTCAGTACACACAAACAGATTGGTTTAATGCTATGTCTGTGTCACTGTTCTGTTCACAGAGCCATATCACAGCAAATTCATACATGGGGCCTCTTATTCAGGCATTAGATTTTAATACATTCATCTAATGTTTTCTAAAAGGCTTCCATTGTTGGCCAACTTCTATTTTATATATATATATATATATATATATTTTAAATTTGCTAAGTAAATTAAATATTAAAATTAAATAAATAAAATATATGGGAGGCTGGATAGAGTGGCTCACACCTATAATCTCAGTACTTTGGGAGGCCAAGGCAGGCAGATCACTTGAGGTCAGCAGTTTGAGATCAACCTGGCCAACATAGTGAAAACTAGTCTCTACTAAAAATGCAAAAATTAGCCAGGGATGATGGCATATGCTTGTGATTACAGCTACTCAGGAAGCTGAGGCAGGGGAATCGCTTGAATCCAGGAGGCAGAGGTTGCAGTGATCTGAGATCATACCACTGAACTCCAGCCTGGCCAACACAGTGAGACTCTATCTCAAAAAATAAATACAAAAATAAATAAAACATATGGGAAACATTCACTTAAAATACTCAGAATCCTAAAAAATTGTAATGATAGGTTAATAAAGATATTACTCAAATAAAACATTAATAAAAGTCCTCCATTTTGTCATTTAACTGTAAAGAAAAAATTTGACAAGTCTTAACACAAGAAAACCACAATTTAGGCCAGGTGTGGTGGCTCACTTTTGTAATCTCAACAATTTGGGAAGCCAAGGCAGAGGATTGTTTGAGGTCAGAAGTTCAAGGCCAGCCTAGGCAGCATAGTGAGGTCTCTTTTGCACTAAAAATTTGAAATCCTTAGCAAAATATTAGCTAACCATATCCAGTAACATATCAAAAAGAAAATTCACCCTGCTCAAGTGGGTTTCATACCACAGATGCAGGGATGGTTTAACATACGCAAGTCAATAAATAAGAGACACCACATAAACAGAATTAAAAACAAAAATCACATTATCATCTCAATAGTTGAAGAAAAAGCATTGGACAAAATCCAGCATCTCTTTATGATTAAAACCCTAAGCAAAATCAGCATACAAGGGACATACCTTAATTAATAAAAGCCAGCTGTGTCAAAACCACAGCCAACATAATACCAAATGGGGAAAAGTTGAAAGCATTCCCTCTGAGAATGACAGTAAGAGAAGGATTCCCATTCCCACTATTCCGCTTCAACATAGTACTGGAAGTCCTAGCCAGAGCAATCACCCAAGAGAAAGAAATAAAGGGCATCCAAATCAGTAAAGAGGACGTCAGATTGTCCTCTTTGCTGACAATATGATCATTTACCTTGAAAACCCTAAGGACTACTCCAGAAAGTGCCTAGAACTGTTAAAAAGAATTCAGCACAGTTTATGGATACAAGATTAATGTACACAAATCAGTAGCTCTTCTATACACCAGCAGCGACCAAGCAAAGAATCGTATCAAGAGCTCAATGCCTTTTACAATAGCTGAAAAATAAAATAAAATAAAATACATAGGAAAATACCTAACAAAGGAGTCAAAATTCCACCAAAAGGTGGACTAAGGACATGGAATTGTCTTGAAAATAGACAATTCTCAAA
This sequence comes from Cacajao melanocephalus, assembly GCA_963573385.1. Classification (NCBI taxonomy): domain Eukaryota; kingdom Metazoa; phylum Chordata; class Mammalia; order Primates; family Pitheciidae; genus Cacajao; species Cacajao melanocephalus. The sequence continues at coordinate 56,465 of CAUYLG010005027.1, read as the reverse complement.
AGAAGATATATTAATGGCCAATAAACATGAAAAAATGCTCAATATCACTAATGATCAGGGAAATGCAAATCAAAACCACAATGTGATACTGTCTTACTCCTGCAAGAATGGCCACAATTAAAAAAAAAAAAAAAAAAAGTAGATGTTAGCGAGGATAGGGTGATCTGGGAACACTTCTACACTGCTGGTGGGAATGTAAACCAGTATAGCCCTAATGAAAACAGTGTGGAGATTCCTTAAAGAACTAAAAGTAAAATTATTTGATCCAGCAATATCACTACTGAGTACCCAGAGGAAAAGAAGTCATTATTTGAAAAAAGATACTTGCACATACATGTTTATAGCAGCACAATTCTCAATTGTAAAATCATGGAACCAACCTAAATGCCTATCAGTCAATGAGTGGATAAACTGTGATATATATTTATGTGATACATATATAAGGATATGTATATATGATGAAATACTACTCAGCCATAAAAAGGAATGAATTAACAGCATTGCAATGACCTGGATGAGATTGGAGACCATCCTTCTAAGTGAAGTAACTCAGCAATGGGAAAGCAGACAATATATGTTCTCACTGATATGTGGGAGCTAAGCTATGAGGACTCAAAGAATGATATAATGGACTTTGGGGACTTGAAGAGAAGAATTAGAAGGGGCAAGGGGTAAACGACAACATATATGGTGCAGTGTATAATGTTCAGGTGATGGGTGCACCATGATCTCACAAATCACCACTAAATACTTACTCATGTAACCTAATACTACCTGTAGCCAAATAACTTAAGGAAAAATTATATATATATATATATATATATATATATATATATATATATATATAAAATAAAAAATTAACAAGGCATCACGGCATTTAACTGTAGGCCCTGCTACTCAAGATGCTGAGGCAATAGGACAGCTTGAGTCCAGTAGTTCAAGACTGCAGTGAGCTATGATTATGCCACTCCATTCCAGCCTGGGTGACAGAGTGTGACCCTGTTTATAAAAAAGAGGCAGCAGAGGGAGGGAGAGATACAAGAGAAAGGAGTGGGGGATGAAAAGAGCAATTTAAACCAGAAATTTTAGTTGGCTGTGAGTTTATTTTGGATTATCACTAGTAAAGCAAATAAATAGTTTAGTTATTCTAATCTGCATTAAGGTTTGCTATGCTTTTAATGTGTCCACTTCAAAATTCAGGTGTTGAAGCTTAATGGTCAAAGAGGTGGGGCCTTTAAGAGGTGATTCTGTCATAAGGGGTTGTCCCTCGTAAATGGGACTTAAAAACTTCAGGCAGCAGCAGTGTTGGGCTTGCTTACCTTATCCTTCTGCAAAGAGAGAACACAGTGCTCCTCCCCTCCAGAGGAGGCATCATCTTGGAATCAGAGAGCAGTCTTCATCAGACAACTGAAGGTCCTGGCCTTTTGACTTTGGACTTCTCAGTTTCCAAAACTGTGAGAAAGAAACTTCTTTTTTTAGTAAATTGCCCGGTCTACAGTATTTGGTTGTCGCAGCACAAGTAGAGTTAGACAAAGATGGAGCCTCACATAAATTTGCAGTAAATTAGAGTAAAACTCCACAGGAATTCAAATCGTAATAACATGTCATTAGGACACCAGTCCAGTTCTCAAACGATCAGGCCAATGCTGTTATCTTGGAGAAATATTGAGAGAAACACAGAATGAGAAAACAATATCAGAAATTTTTTTTTATGTGAAACTCATCTTGACTGATCATAAGGCAATAGATTGCTCTCAGAGTCCTGAGAGGTACAATTTTAAGTGAGAAGACTATTGATTTTGTTGTTTCAATGCAATCTCTCTGGAAATTTACCATTGGCTCCAAATAACTGTAAGTATCCTGAGTCATTCCCTGTTAGTGTCCTGGAAGCTTTACCTAGCCACAGTAATCAGAATCATTTGGATCTCCCAGCGGGACTTCTGGAACTTGAACTGCCAGAGTTCTCTCTAGTTGTGTTTTTATTCTCAATAAGTCACAAACAATAATTTTAAGAAATTATGTTTTTGGATCTCACTTATTTAAATGGGGCCTGATACATTAAGAAGAAAGGCAAGAGGTGAGACACTATCTAGAACAGTTACCTATGTTATCTTTGATTCTTAGAGATACAGCATGAAAATTATGTAGATATAGAATTTGCTTTAAAATAACCATTCCAATATTGAAATTATGTTGAAATATGCCTGGATGTAATGACTTCTGTATACTGTTATTTAAATTGATAGCTGAGAGACTGACCGACCATTTCCGCAAATATTGTATACAGAAGTCAAATACTTTATAGATATGGATTCCTTTCACAAGGTATCTCATACCTGATTTTCTGTGTTTTTTTTTTATGATCCAAAACTCTTTACAATGATAAACTAGGTAGAAATTGTGAGATTATTTTTGAGAATTTATTTTTATTGTGAGTACTTAAAACATAGGCTTGATGTTATTTATACATATGTATACTAAAATGATTTCTACAATCAATTCTAGTGAAGCAAATTAATACATAATTCTCTATCTTCTTGTAATAAGAACACCTTAAATATACTCTTATTAGCAAGTTTTCAATACACAATAAATATTATTAACCATAGTTTTTCTGCCGGACATTAGATCTCGGCTCTTTCATCCTTCTTAACTATAAATCTGTGCTCTTTGACCAACATTTCCATTTTTTCTCTCTCTCCCTAAGCCTGGTAACCGACATTCTATACTCCCTTTTCATGTATTTGACTTGTTACAGATTTCACAAATGAATGAGAAAATAAATTATTTGTACTTCTATGTCTGATCTGTTTTATTTAGCATATATAGAGTCCTCCAGGTTCATCCATGTTATAGCAAATGACAGGCTTTTTTGTAAACAGAATAATATATATATATATATATATATATATATTCACAGTTTCTTCATCCATTCATCTATTGATGGGTGCTTAGGTTGATTCCATATTTGGTGATTATGGATAATACGCCAATGAACATACAAGTGCCGACATCTCTGTGAGGTGCTGAGTTCATTTCCCTTGGATATATACCCAGCAGAGAGATTACTAGATTATATGGTAGTAATATTTTTAATTTTTTTTGGAAGAGTTTCTATACTCTTTTCCATAATAGCTGTGCCAATTTATACTCCCACCAACAGTGTACAACATTTGCCTTTTCTCCACACTCTAGCAAAAACTTGTTATTTTTTTAACAGGTCTAAAGTAATATTATATCTCATTATGATTTTGATTTCCCTGATGATTAGTGATATCATCACTAATCATTGGTGAGCACGCTTTTGTGTATCTGTTGGTCATTTTTCTGTTTTATTTGGTAATATGTATATTCAGATCCTTTGCTCATTTTTTAATAGAACTATTTGGTTTTTTGTTTGTGTGTTTTTGTTTTTGCGATTTAGCTGTGTAAATTTCTTAAGTACTTTAGACATTAATTTCTTATCAGCTACATGGCTAAAAAGTATTATCTTCTAATTAGCCAGGCATGGTGGCACCCACCTGTAATCCCAGCTATTCAGGAGGCTGAGGTAGGAGACTCGCTTGAACCTGGGAGGCAGGGATTGCAGTGAGCTGAGATCCTGCCGTTGCACGTCAGCCTGGGTAACAAGAGCGAAACTCTGACTCAAAAAAAAAATTCTTCTAATCTGTAGACCCCTCTTTTATTTGAAAAGTAGAATTATCACTTCTTAGACACAGAAGAAAGAAAAGTGCTTGGGGATTTGAGTCAAACATACTTGATTTAAAACCCTAATTTAGTCATGTTCAAGTTAAGGAATTCTAGGCAAGCTACTTAAACTCTTGGGAATTCAGTTCCTTCATGTATAAAATAGGGACAAAACAAAATTACAGAGTTATTGCTGGGATTGCAGAGAACATAATTATAAAATGACAATTGCAAATCTGTGAACCTGAACAACAGAGATTGTGGCAAATAACAAAAAATACACAATGCTAAAATCTGAAAATCATGTGACTATTTAGTATAATATATGCAATAAGACCCAACATAACCATTTTGAATACATAAAGGTTATAGACTCTGAAAATTCTATTTATAAAACTGCCATATGTTTATTTATTCTTTAGAGTTTTACATTACAGTATGTACATATATTGTAGCCCTTTATATTTCAGATTTATCTCCATGTCTCCAATCACATGTGAACTCTTGTGTTGGAAATGTTTCCTAGGCACCTTACTACCTGTCTCACCATGGCTTGCTGTATTTCACTTAAGGTTATAGACCATTAAAAAATACTATTTGTGTTGATTTACAGTGGGGATAACTTGTGATTTTATCCTTAATAATATACACTTGTCATAGAATAAACAAAAAAGTGTCCTCATATTTTATGATTAATGTGATATTCATTGTAGCTGTGTAGCATCTATTTTATGTTTTTGAGTTAATAAAATATCACTTGTTGAAAATCTAACAGGCACGTATTTTTCCTCCATCTGTTTTTAAAAAGAAAAATAGAGTAAATAGGAATCACATTAGCAGAAAAAAGTAGTTTCCACATGAATTAGTATTTTAATCTCATCAGAGAGTAGATGAAAAAAAGAATGTTCAATGTTGATCACTTACATTTCTATTAATATCATTTTTTATGCAACTACAACCCAATTTGTGGCCACTATGGACCAAAGATAAGATGCTAGATGGGCTGTTTTAAACAAACACGTTACACAAATTAATATGACAGTATTTTTCAACTATTTTGTACATGGCACGATGTTAGATACTGGTGATAAAAATATAAATAAGCAATAATTGCTGACCTCAAGAACAGATTGCAATAGACATTAATTTAAACAGATACTGGTCATCTAATGAGATAAAGGTTGCTATGAAGGCACATATATAATTATAAAATGCTATAAGAACACAGCCAGTAGAACAATTAATCTGCTTTCAATCAAAGGGATTCAATAGTAAGAAAGATAAATAATCCTTTAGGATAAAGAACTCATGTAGAATAGAAAAGTACATGAAAGTACAGTTATAATAAGAATTTAATTGTATTCTATCCAGAGATGTTCCAAAAGAAATTTGAGAAAAATTGTACATTTCCACTTATCAACTTTGAACTGATGTTCTGGGCCTAGGTGCATTATCAGGACCTAAGCAAAGCAAATAATTTTGCCAAATTCTTAAGGGCAATAAATCCTAAGAATTAGATAGTCAGAAACAGATTTTGTGAACTAGCCTCAGCAGATCACAAAAATGACAGTAATGTTGAAAAATGACAATTTATAGATAACCCTTTCTGAGTCTGCAAACTTGTTCTTTTTATATATTTCTACCTTGATCCATGCTCAATTAATGAAATTAAAAATTTTTTTTAAAACCTATACATTTTACCTAGGCAGTCAATCTTTCTTGAATGTTTTCTCTTATATTAATTTGAATAATTTGCTCATCTTCACCTCCTTTTTTTTTGAGAGCTTTGCTTTGACAGAGTCCAAGAGATCTAGGAATACTTTAAGATATGAACAATTCAAAAAATAAGAACAGAAATATTAGAAAACAGAGTTTATAATTATAATAATAAAATAAATACTTGGAGTATATTGAAAAAATGAAAAATTTAAATTGTAATACAAATTATTGGGGAATTTATTTTTTTACATGCATTTTTATTGCTTAGTAATTTTTACTTCAGTGATTAAAATATGCAAACAAAAATAAATGGCTAAGACAGAAAATCAGCATAATATCAACAACTAAAATATTACAATTGTCTCATAATTAGGTCTCCTGGAACTCACCTGTTTCTCCTCTTCATGCTATTTGTGTTCACCAAATTTCATATAATTCTTATGTCTCTTATACATAGTTAATTGAGGGTGTAGAGTCATCGTTTTGGGTGTATGTCAATAAGTAACAACTCCGTGATTTTCCCAATTATGTGTTGAAATCATTGATAATTTACTCAAAAGAGCAGTTGGATGATCAAAATACATTTATTGCTGTTTCAATAATTGAAGAGAATGTGCCTTACACCTTTTTAGGTGGGTTTTCTGAGAATGACTGGAATAGAAAATAATCACTTCTCCCATCCCACACACCATCCTGAGGACCAGACAGCCTGCTGAGGAAACCTCAGATCCTCTCCTTGATATGAGCCATTGAAAACTGAGAAGGTGGAATTGGAGAATACCTGCAGTTTCATTCTCAAACAGAAAAATGGGGAAGATGGGATTGTTTTTTATGGGCAATTTCTCCTTCCACATCAATGAATGAGACTAGATCGTCCTTCCTCTGATGGGATGAGTAAGTCAACAGGAGGACTGAAGTCAAAGAAGATTGTAATACTAGAATTCTGTCTATGTGAAAACAAAAAATAGGGTTAGGAAGAAACAGTGCCCTGTCCAATAAGAATTGATAGTGGACTGTAGAACTAGAGTTTGAGTATGAAAACCCCCCATTTCTCCAGTGAAAATTGTCTTTGTGAGTTGATCAGCCTCATTAACTGGTGTGATTTGCTGTATAGTAATGAGGAAGGAATATCACACCAGCAAATGAACTGGTGTGATTTGATGTATACTAATGAAAAAGGAATATCATTTCATCCTGAGACACTCAAATGGGTGTTTCCTTCCTCCTGCCTTCATTGTGGAAACTCAGAGAGTAAATCCCTGTTGTGTTTGGGAAGAGGTGATCTCATTGCTGAATTAAGATGTTTTAGTAAATTTAGTTAATTTATTTTTTAAGAGGTGAGGCCTTAATTGTTGCCCAGGCTGGACTTGAACTCTTGGACTGAAGTAATCCTCTCACCTCAGTCTCCAGAGAAACTGGGACTACAGTTGTTTTCTATTGTCACATAAAAGATTACTGTAGACTTAATAACTTGAGACCCATTTATTATTTCTCCATTCTGTAGCTCAGAAATCTGAGCAAGCTCAGTGGGTTCTCTGCTTAGGGTTTTGCAGGGTAGATCACAGTGTCAGCTAGGGGGAACTATTATCTGGAGACTGAGGAATCTACATGTAGTTTATTCTGGTTGTTGGCCAAATTCAGTACCTTGAACTTGTGAAACTGAGGTTCCTTGTTACTTGCTGGCTGGCAGCTGAGGCTGCTCAGGTCTGAAGCCTCCATGCACCATCTGCATATGACCTCTTCCATCATCAGAGATAGATAATGCTTCAAATCTCTGATTTCCTTTTCTACTGTCAGCAAGTGAAAACCCTCTGCTTTTAAGAATCTAGTGTGATTACATTAGGTCCCTAGTTTAAGAGGAACTTATTAGTAATCTTAATTACATCTGCAAGATTCCTTTTGCTGTGAAACATGGCACATTAGAGGGTATGGTATCTTACTGTTTTCAAAGTCCCCTGAATTAGGGTGGAAAATCTTTGGGATCTGTATGTTTTTAGAATCTTGCCTACCAGAAAAAAACTATAAGTCACTTCTGTGTTCTGTCCTACCCATTTCCCCTGCCTACATGTTAATTTCTGCCTTCAGTGGAACTCGTCTACCTCTGGTTTTTGAAATACCAACTTGCTCTTTATTAACAGCCTTATCTGCAGAGAAGTGTTCTAGTTCTCAGCTTTGCTACATCAGTTACCATGCTCTCACTTGCTTTTCACCCCAGAACGTTAAGGACATCTCTCTGTTTGTTGCCTGATTGTCTATTCCCTGTTCTTTTATCTATTCCTGTAGTATACTTTGTTTTTTCAAATGTATCAGAGATAATGTGTCATTCAATTCACCATGTTTAAACAGATGTCCAGATTATTTCCCCAGGTTGTACTGTGTGGTGATTAGGCAGAACGAATAAGCAGTTAACGCAAATGACGATGTAGTGTACATAATGCCAGATAAATTTGATCTTTTTGGAGTCAGCTTCTGCAAGTGTTGCTTTCAAAGAAATGCAATTCTGCTGAGAGTCTGGAGAAATTTTATATACAGAGAGAGATGAGAGAGAAAGGAAGGGAGGGTTAAAAAAAAAAAGAAAGGAAGAATGGAAAGAAACAAGGAACACTAGATGTCTCATTGTCATACCACATTTCACATTCCTATACACAATCTTACTCCTACCTTTGCATCTTATATGTAAGATTATCTGAAATCAGAAAATCCTGGACATTGAATAAACCCAAACATTATGTTTTATTTAGGGTATTGGTTGAGACATTCTCAGGATGAGCTAAATTTAACAGTTTTTTTAAAAACTTATCTAAATTCTGGAACAAGTTATAGATTAAAACACTTACCTTACCTTTCTGTAAAATTAGTTAATTTATATAAAACACATTTACCAAGGTCTTGAAGTGCTGGAATACTATTTTGTTATAGGTGCTGGAGATTTTAAAATAATTATGATAATGATAGCACTAATAGAAAAGCAATCATTAAGGAAACCATTGCTAGATATCAATCATGGTGCTAACCATTTCATGTGCATTATGAAAGGGCTTGAAGTTTCATATTTTGTCCCTAATTGATGAAACTGAGGTTTAGTAAATGCAGCAATTTGTTAAAGACTAGATATCTAGGGTTAGATTTTCACTCCTGTCTTAAGTCTATCACAAAAGTCTATGTTCATCGTTTAAATAGTAGGCTGAATCACGTTAAGTCAAGAGTACTTAGACCTCAACATAAGTATGTAGCAGAAGAAAGCCCAGAAACTTAGAGGTCAAGACACAAATTAATATAACTTCTATATGATTTATCTGAATTGCATTACTTTCTAAGGTAAGTACTGACATTTTTGAGGAATTAACATGTGTTCATAATGAATAATGAAAATAAATATGGTAGATTTGAAGAATATAAAGGATTTTAGGCAAGAAAAGGGCTGGATGGTTACATTAGGAAGCATTGGGTAATGAGGAAGCACCAAGAAGGCACTGGGGTGCCAGAGGCAGAAAAGGTTGGGACAAGGGTAAATAAATAATGTTGGGCTCCAACAAAGACAAATCTCTTGTAGAATATACTCTCCTTATTCTCTCAGTTATCCATTCCTCCATTCTTTCTTGCTAACAGAACCATATAGTTGAAAATTGTATTGTCAGTTTTGGGGAAAATTATGAATTATTTAAACCAAATAATGTCTTTGCCTCACTAGTGACTGAATTTTCCATATTAGTGAAATCTCAACTTGATAAGAAACCAGGTTTAGTAGTGGAGAAACCTCTGGGGAGAGGTCTCTTTCCTCTAAAAGAGACACATTCAGAATGAATTATTCTGTACCTAGGATTATATTGAATGCTTAAGGATATCTGCCTAACATAAAAGTGAAGATCCATAGAATAACAAAACAGAGAGAAGGTAATAATTTCCATCCCTAAGGCTATCAACTGATACAACCACCTCTAATAGTGATCGTTCTTCTCAACTTACTGCATTGGGAAACACATTGTTTAGTGTAAGTGCATTGTCTTAGTGTAAGCTAGTTTGTAATAGCATTAGCTGAACTTGTAGCCAAACCATGATACATGTTACATATCTTGTATTGTTATTTGTTGTTTTCTAACTAGGCTGTGTGTAACTCACAACCTTAAAATATCAAGATGAATTGTATTTCAAATTGTTGTGCTATAACTGACCTGATTTCTCCATATTTACCACAACGTAAACCAAGAAACAAACCTGGAATGAGTGAGAAGATGAGCTAGTTTGAGTAAGCTAACTCAGCAATAAAACTTGGGATTTATGCTTGGAATTTAGATAGATCTGGAATTAGCTGTTTACAGCACAAGGATGTACATAAGGGATTTATGAACTACATTTTACTGATTAATAGAAGTTGTCCTTAAGGTTTAGGAATTTGTTCTTTTTCAAATTGGTTTAAAGCAAATCAAAGAACTGAGGGCTAACCCCCATAATTACTTATCAATAGAAAGGAAAGGAGAAAATGAAAGAACATTTAAATTCTTCTCTCTTAGTCCCCATATCCTTTGATCTCTATTTTATTTATGTGTTCCATGTTTTCTTTGACTGAGAAGGAGCTTATTAGATGTTCTACTTTCATATAAGCAAAATAAAATGTGAGAGGAATCAAAACTCTCTAGTTTAAAACTGATATGTTTTATTCCCTTGATTCCATTAAGCCAAGCTTAATCTAATGTTATTTCAACAGATAAATAACTACAGATTTTCAATTAGATTATGCATTCATTCAACAAAGTTTATTAAATATCTCTTTCTAGTTCATGCATCTTCCTAAGTGGTAAACAAACAAACAAACAAAAAAAAGTTAGAGAGAGAGAAAGAGAGAGAGAGAACTGTCCCTAACCTCTTCAAATTTCTATTTTAGAGATAACCTTATTTTTTAAAAAAGTTAGTATTTTAAGGAAGTATTTACGAAGAAAAGTAAAGCAGATAAATGTCATAGCCAAAGCCAGCTATATGAGTTGTATCTGGTATTGGAGAATGACATTTTATAAATGATAATGAGAGATGACCTTACTATAAAGACAATATTAGAGCAGACACCTGAAAGAAGGAAGCATGCAAGTCATATAATTCTCTGTTTAAGGCATACTGCAAGCAGAGAGAAAGGAAAATGCAAAAATATGGGAACTCATATGGGAACTTGTTTGAAACTTTTCAGAGAGACTACTGTGGCTGGAGAAGAGTGACATGTCAAGAGAGAGGATGAAATCAGAGAAGTATTAGAGGACCAGGTATTGTGGGGCATTGTAGGCAATTAACTTCAAAGATGTTTGTTTTTATTCAGAGTAAGACCTTTTATGTCTATAGAAGGTCTTAAAAAGAGTGTGACATATTTCCAAATGAAGTTTTTGTATGTGATTTTGGTCAACATCATTCTTTTTTGCAAGGAACTGCCATATGCATTATAGGATGTTTAACAGTGTCTCTGGCCTGTACCCACTGGCTTTTCCCTAATATTGACAATGAAAGATACTTCCAGACATTTCCAAGTATCCCCCATTAAAGGATAAAATATCCTCTAGTTAATAACCAATGTTTTAACCAGATTACATTTTTAGAAATTCTCTAACGATCTGAGAAACATGAAGATAATTTGGTAATGGCTTTTGCTAATAATCAAAAAACACTGTGTGTATCATCATAGTAGTGAATATAGTGAGGCGGGGGTGGATTCTGGGTAGATTTTAAAGTTACAGCCTACAGTATTTGTTAATTTGGGATAAAAGAAAAAGAAAGGAACAACGATTATTACCCATTTTTGCCTTGATACCTATAAAATTGGAGTTCCTGTTTACTAAGGTAGGGAAGGAACAACCAAAGTTTGGGTTACATTGACACGATATAAATTAGGACATATGTTCTGGACCTGATAAGCTTTGTGTATTTGTTGGAACTCCAAGTAGTGATGTCCAATAGGGATTTGGGAAAATGAATGTAGAGTTGAGGAGGGATGTCTTGATTTGGGTTATACACTTGGGAGCCATCACTATAGACACTAAACCTTGGAACTGAGCGAGGTGAATCATGCAATGCATATATGACTAATGCTAAATGTAGTCAAATATTAGGAAGTTAGGGAGATATTGAGAAAGCAAGAAGACTGAAAAGAAGTTAGGAAGGCAAGAGTGAACTGATTGCAAGTGATGTTAGGAAGCATGTGATGAAGCCATCAAACATAGTTTCTAGGAGAAGAAGGAAGAGGCAGAAACTTTTTTAAAGAACATGTGACCTTGGTTGCTCTTTTGGTGGGTTAGTGTGTTGCTCATCTACTACAATGTACTCCAAACAGACTAAAAAGTAAGGAAATAACACATAATTTATGAATAATTCATTTAAAAAGTTCTGCCATAAAAGAGAAGAGGTGGGATAACTGTGGAGAGAAGTAGAATAAAGAAAATCATTTGTGTGTTTGTGCGTGATTTTTGTTTGTTTGTTTTTTCAAAACTAAGCCGGATTGGAATAGGTTTGCATGCTGAAGGGAATGATTCATTTGAAGGGAGAAACCAGAGCAGACTGAAGAAGAGCAATTGCTGAAGCAATAGATGTGAGTAAGCTGGAAAGGATGAAATCTAATGCAGTGGAGAAGGGTTGGCTTCCACTGAAGAGTTATTCTGTGATAAGAGGAGAGAGGGCTAAGCATGTGCTTAGCAATAAAGGTAAGTTCGTGTGGAGATTGGAGCACAATAAAGCTCTCTTTTGATTACTTCCATTTTCTTGAGATTGAGAGTAAGGCCTTCAGCTGAGAGACATGATAGAAAAAGAGCTCATTGAAGGTTAAGGTGAAAATGATGTGAAATAGTCATTTAAACACTAGGGAATTGTTGTAAAAATAGAGAATAGGCTTCTTGGGACCAATTGGGCCTAAGTTTGTGAGTGGATATGACTATATGAATGTGTGTAAATATGTTCTTTAATATAAAATGTTTAGTAAGTATTTTTACATTTAATCTATATGTTACTTGGATTTTTAACTAATCTCCCTGCACATTTAACTATACCTTTTTATAAGTGTTTAGATGGTTCTCAAATATAGCTCAGTTAGAAATTTATTGTACTAATTCTAAGCCTAAATATACTTTAACTTGAAAGGATATGAATATCCCTTGACATAATTAATGAGATTGCAAAATCTAGATGCAAAATAATCACTACTTTGAAAGTAAGACGGCTTATAGAAGAAAGGATTATAAAATATGGTGAAATTTAGTCATAAATTAGACAAGCCTGTATTAGTCTCCTATGACACTGTGTCCTAAAAGCATAAGCAAGTCATTCAAGAACATAAAAGAGGTTATTTATCTCATTATAAGAGCTCTAACTAGATTTTTTTTAAGGCATGAATAGCATATTTGGGATTAAATTAATTAAAGGAGGAGAAAAATTGGCTTCCGCTGAAGAGTTCCATGATAACGAGGAAAGAGGACTCAGCATGTGGGTTTTTATAAGAAGAGCTTCATCGGGTAGGTAACATTTGTTCTGGAATTCAAAGAACGAATAGAATAAGAGTGAAGAGTATTTCAAACACAGACATAAGAGACTGGAAAGACATTTTGGGGAGGGTGTGAGGGAAGAACAATTGATTCTGGTTAAAACCACTTCCAAGGGAGGGTAAATAAACAGACACATAGATACTATTGAGATTATATTGAAGACATTTCTGAGGCATTTGGAAGTTACCTTTAGACTAGGAACAGCTGACCTTGTTCAAGGTAAGCCGACCAGGAAGAATTACAAAAGCTTTCTACTTTGAAAAGTTAATTGCATGGAGGATGGACTGAAACGTGGGTGGTTGGGTACAAGAAGGTCAGTTAGCTGATTCATGCAGTCTGATAGTTCCTGAGGAGTGGCTGACTCAGTGAGGTTGGTAGAAAAGCAACCAGTTTAAAGGAAACATTTAAAGACTCCCCTGACCAGCTGAATGGGGAGGAAAGAGTGATAAGTGAGATAAAAGATCGGTTGTATCTCAATAGTTGTCCTTTGAAACTGCTGTCTTATAACTTTCAGTGAACTAGACTTAGAGGTTTTAATTAACATATTCAAATGACTCATAATCACGTGTGAATGTGATTAATGAAATAAATGTTTTGATAAAAATGAAGATACTTTCTCTTTACTTATCTCAAAGCAGATGAAACCTAGATAAATTTGTTTTTGATCTCCTTAACAAATATATTTAATCAGATTTTTAAGGATTTTCTGATGGCTGCTTGTGAAATGGAGTTGGTTTTGGTTATTGGGGGAAAAATAAGGCCTGCATTTCTTTCATTCCTTATGATTCTATGATTTATACTTTTACTTGAATACCCTCATGTTTCTTTATTTCTAGTTCCTACAGTGCCATAGACTTCAGAAAGCAGCAGTTAATAAAATAAAAGCCTAGAGCATACAAAATGTTTTTTTCATTAGCTCTGAGAGTTGAGATAGCCAAACTTTCAAAGTAGTAAATTCCTATCTTTAAAGGGTAAGAGGCTGATCAGGCAGTTCATATACAAAATCCAAGGGCAGCAAATTAAATAGCCTCTGAAAATTAAATATCACTTTACAATGAACATTCTTATCACAAAGCAAACCATAATAAAAAATCGACCATCTCTTTTCCATTAGAAAGAACTATACATAGTAATTGGGCAAAATTAATTTCAATGAGACTCATGACTTTCTTTTCCCTGATGACATTAGTATAAACTAACAAGACCTGTCAACTGGTAATTTTTTTAAATCATTGCCCAAAAATCATCAGATTATTAATTCTATTTACATCCGCAGTTGTAGCTATTTAAATCACTAACAATAGTAATGCTTCCAGAAATAAATATGCTGCTAAGGATTTATCTCCTTATAGATTTGCATTCAAACAGTCAGACATCTGCATTTTTCACCTTCCTGAATATAAAACTAAGCTAAACAATTGACTTAATTATAATCAGGATATTCTGGCACATTTGCCACAAAGAATCCTTTTAAACTAATAATAAAAAGTAAATAAATACTTTTGTATGTAACATTCAAATGTGATGTGCAATTTCCTGATAGTTTACAGTAATTGTTTAAAATTAGCTAGTTCATTAAATATGATAGTTTTTAAAACGAATGTAAGCTTAGAAGAAGATAGAAATTTCTCAAAGAGAAAAATTGTTTTTTGAAAAACAGGTTAATTCATAAGAAACTTTTCTTTAACACCAAAAATGAAAAAACAAAATCCAAGAGAATGGTCAAAACCCCATAGAAAAAAAAGTGATGCTGATTTTGATTAATTTATTTTGTGGCCTTTGCAGGTTTACTGTTATAAACTGGAAATTATGAATACTTAACTGTATTTATATACTAATAATTATATAAGTATGCCTGTAAACATTCTATAATTTTTCTTTCAAACAAATATGTTTTCATCTGTTTTTCATGAATGGTCACAATTGGATTTTTGATGCCAGAAAAAAATAGCAATCAATTTTAGAAAGGAGCCCATATTCTCTTGGACCTTGAATTATTCCTTCCTACTTGAGAAGTAATTTTCCACATAAACATATGTTGCTATGAACTGATCAGAAGTGTTTGGGTCAAAGAAATCAACACAAAAATTCATTAAACAGCACCAAAAATGCCTCAAAAATCTTTTGCTATTGAATGAAGTGTGGTTAATCGTGGAGTAGTGTATTGAGATGGCTTTGTAAGATACTGGCATGTATTATCTGATTGTGCTTTGCTTTAATTTGCTCCACGTTTTGGCACTTTGTATATATTGTGCTTTTTACAAACTGAAGGTTTGTGGCAACCCTAGGCTGAGCAAGTCTATTGGCAACATTTTTCCAACAGCATGTGCTTACTTCATATCTGCATGTTAAATTTTAGTAATTCTGGCAACACTTCGAACTTTTCTATTATGATTATATTTGTTATAATAATCTGTAATCAGTGATCTTTCATGTTGCTATGGTTATTGTTTTGGCATTCCATAAACCATGTCCCCCATATAAGACAGCAAACTTACTCGATAAATGTTGGTGTTCTGACTTCTCTACCAACCAACAGCTCCCTCCTCTCTCTCCTTATCCTCAGACCTCTCTATTCCTTAACATACAATAATATTAACATTAGACTAATTAATAACTCCGCAGTCATCCCTAATGTTTAAGTGAAAGGAAGAGTGGTACATTTCTAACTTTAAATAAAAGGTAGAAACTATTAAGCTCGGTGAGGAAGACATGTTGAAAGCTGAGAGAAACCTAAAGCCAAGTCTCTTGTGCCAGTCAGCCAAGTGGTGAATACAAAGGAAAAGTTACTGAAGGAAAGTAAAACTGCTACTCCAGTGAACACATGAATGAGAAGAAAGCAAGTCAGCCATATTGCTAATATGGAGAAAGTTTCTTTGTCTGGATAGAAGATCAAACCAGCCATAACATTCCTTAAGCCAAAGCCTGATCCAGAGTATGGCTCCTAACTCCCTTCAACTTACTAATGGCTTAGGTGAGGAAGCTGCAGAGGGAATGTTTAAAGCTGGCAGAGGTCAGTTCATCATGTTTAAGCACTGGTGCCATCTTCATAACATAAAAATACAGGGATAAAACAGCAAGTACTGATGTAGAAGCTGCAGGAAGGTATCCAGAAGATCTAGCTAAGATCATTGATGAAGATGACTACACTAAACAGAAGATTTTCAATGTAGATGAAACAGCCTTGTAATTCAAGAAGATGGCACCTGGGACTTTCATAGCTAGAAAGGTAGAGTCAATGCCTAGCTTCAAATAACAGTCTGACTCTTGTTAGGAGCTAATGCAGTTGGTGACGTTAAGTTGAAGCCAGTGCTCATTTACCACTCCAAAAGCCTTGAGGTCAGCTTTAAGTATTATTCTAAATTGACTGTCTATGCTCTGTAATAAGAAGATCAAAGCCTGGATGATGGCACATCTGTTTACAGCATGGTTTACTGAACATTTTAAGCTCCCTATTGAGACCTACTGCTCAGGAAAACAGAAATTCTTTCAAATTTTTACCGCGAATTGATGGTGTACCTGGTTACCCCAAGAGCTCTGATGGAGATATGCAAGGATATTAATGTTGTTTTCATGCCTGCTAACACAATATTCATTCTGCAGCCATGGATTAAGGAGTCGTTTGAAGTTTCAAGTCTCTTTATTAAAAAATGCATTTTGTAAGGAGATAGCTCCCATAGATAGTGATTCCTCTGATGGATCAGGGCAAAGTTAATTAAAATCCTTCAATTCCATAATTTATACTTCAATAAGAAAGGGTTCATCATTCTAGAGGCTATTAAAAATATTTGTGATTCATGGGAGGAAGTCAAAATGTCAACATTAACAACAGTTTGGAAGAAGTTGATTGCAACCCTCATAGATGACTTTGAGAATTTCAAGACTTCTTTAGAGGAAGTATCTTCAGGTGTGGTGGATACGAGAGACTAGATTTAAAAGTGGAGTCTAAAGTTGTGACTGAATTGCTACAATCTCATGATAAAACTTGAGCAGATAAAGAGTTAATTCTTATGAATGTGCAAAGAAAATGGTTTCATGATATGGATTCTACTACTGATGATGATTCTATGTACATTGTTGAAAGGACAACAAAAAATTTAGAATATTAGATAAACTTAGTTGATAAGACATTGATAGAGTTTGAACATATTGACTCAAATATTGAAACAGTGTTTAATGTTGATAAAATGCTGTCAAACAGCATAGCAGTCTGTAGAGAAATCTTTTATAAAAGGAAGAGTCTATTGACATAGCAAACTTCATTGTTGTCTTATTTTTAGAAATTGCCATAGCCACTCGAACTTCAGCAATCACCACCCCATAGCAGCCATTATCACCGAAGCAAGATCCTCCACCAGCAAAGATTACAACTCACTGAAGGCTCAGATGCTTGTTAGTATTCTTGAGCCATAAAATACTTTTTAATTAAAATATGTATTTTTTTAGACATAATGCTATAGACTGCAGTATATTGTAAACATAACTTTTACATGAACTGGAAAACCAAAAATTTGTGTGACTCACTTTATTATGATATTTATACAATATCACAACATTGGTCTGAAAACTGATCTCACAATATATATGGGATATGCTGGTAATATATAATAGCTATGCATTGTGACCTTGAGTGTGTATGTGTGTGTAAATAAGATTTATTAAAGCAGTGAAGTGTGAAAGCAATGCATGTGAGTTAAAAACCTCACTGTAACCCATGTTCTTTTCCCCATCGATTACTTGGTGTAAAGATGGAGAAACCTTCCCATAATACAGTACAATAATAGACAAGATAGAAATTCTCAACGGTTCAATGTTAGAATTTTAGTGTTACATTAGTCTTTTAGTCTTGACAGAGGACAGGCAGACAGATCAAAAGGTAGAGAGTGACAGAATAAAAATTTCAATATGTCTTGCACAATGCAGTCTTAGTACAAGGTGCACACCCACAATTCATTTAACCTTTTAACAATCAAAAGTGCTAAGTCATCTGACCCTAAACTACTGCTTAATTTTGTTCTTTTAAAGAACTCTTTAATTATTGAACTTGTATCCAAAAACCTTGAAATAAGTATTTGAATACTATGAAATAGATCTTGTACTATTTTTCCTTTCTTCAACCATTGCGTTTCAAGTATGAATCGTAATTCCAAATGTCCATGAATTATCGTATTTGCAAGCCGAACACCAATAGCAGAGTACATTATTTCCCTTCTGCAAATTCTGTCTGGGAGTTCTTCTTTTTCTTTTTTTCTCTTGGTACATTTTTTTTTCCACCTTCACAAATGTCCTTATGTTATTATGTATTCACACTTCCAACAGGGCAAGCAATGATCATTTCTGTCTGGAAGGCGTAACTGCTCCATGTATAATGGAGGAGACTGAGGGAGCTCTGTGAAGCATGTGCCTATAAGAGCTACTCATTTTAGGTTTATGAGTTAGGAGTAAGAACTATGATTTTCTCTCTCTTTTTTTTCTTTGCCTTTTAAAACCAAGCATTTTATAAATACTAAATAAGGTCGTCACAATTCAATTTTGTCAATGTTACAGCAAACATGGGCTTTTAAATCAGATGTGTTCTCAATTAGGATCAATTCTAAAATCCAGGTAGTCTACATTTTTTAGTTGGTAATATTGTGAAGAAAAGAAGTGATTTCTAGACTGTGTGTATGTGTGTCTTTATACATAGATACATCTCTTCATTTATAGTGTGCGTATTCACACTCAAAATTCCGTGCTTTGCTTTTTCTATGGTTTTAGTCATTGGTAGCAGGAAATATATTTTTATCTTGAAGTAATTGTCCATTTGACTTAAAGTGGCACACATTAGGACTAATTAAAAGTTAATTGGCAAGTCTTTCAAATGTTACCTCTACACTTTTACAAATAATCTATATATGTCAGCCTTCAGAATCTTGTAAAGGCAGATAAGTTCTTCTCCTGCCAAGTAAACAAGTAAAAATTTCTTCTATATTTCAAGGGGTTTTTTTTCAGTGTGAGAATTCTTTTTTGAAAAAAGTCTCTTTCTCATTTGCAGATCATAGGACTATTTTCGCTTCTTGTCCATTCTCACATTTGGATAAAACAACTTTGTTTTTGAATGCATACATAAGCCACCTGGCTTGCTTTTCATCGTCAGCCTAATGGTTGAATGGAATGAGACTGCCAGCAGCTTGAAGCAAATCTAGAAAGGGCTGTTCTGACAATTTCTAAGTCCTGAAAATAGCACACTGCCTTTCTGATAGTGTATTCAATTTATTTAAATGGTTGTGCTGAGGGAAAATCATTTTTCCTTCTGTTGCTCCGTTCATTATTTTCAGTTTCTTTTGCCATTTGACTTGATTCACTGACTCCAAGATCTCTGTCACCTTCTTAAACACAACTTGAAAATAGATTATTTTTTCAAGGATGAGGCCTTTTATAGTTTTCACTGATCAAATTCAATTGCATATTTATTTATTAAAATATACATATACAACATAATATAGATATTTTTGCAACTGGACATACGTTGATAAAAGCAGCACATCGGCCAGTGTTAATTACCCGTATAGGGTTTGAACTCAAGCAAAATCCACAGTAATGCTTACTGGCAGACTGATATGAGGGAAGAAAGAATAAAAAAGGATGGTACATCAGTTTTCTCCACCTTTGTAAAGCATTTATCATTTTGAGGTAGAAATAGTAATATGTTTCTTGTCATGATTGTTAGTTTATACTCTGTGCTTTCGAGATTTTTTTGTTGTTCTTCTTGTTTATTTATAGGTGTCTCACTTAGTTTCAGCAAACATTGAAAGTGACTTAAATAGATACAGTACAAAAAGAGACACTGAAAAAATCACTTGGAAAATAAATGGCATAGAAAAAAAGATGACAAGGAGAAAGACCATGTAAATCTCACAGGGAGCACACAGCACACATTTTGGTCAAAATTATTTACCAAATCTATTACTAATGGATGACTACAAATGATCTAAAACCAACCCCACAGTTAATGCCAAAAAGATGGAACAGTAAGTTAAATGATTTATGATAGTAATAAAATCCAATTAGTTACTTAAGAGAGAAAAAAGTTACACCCCTATTAAAACTAACTTCAAGTTAAGTGTCAGTAAAATCACTGTTTAAGGGTTTGGAAAAATGTGGGCCACATATTCTTTTCTAGTACTGTCAAGAATACTTAGTTAAATAGTTTTATTGCATTATGTAACATAGGCCTGTTAAATATTGAACTACAGTGATAACAACAAAGGAAACACTATATATGATAACCTTGACTCAGTAAATTTTTTATATAAAGCCCTTCAGTTGATTTTGATGTAGAAAAGTAAGAGAAAATATAGAATTCTCTAGTGAAAACTGCTATATGATTAATCAAAAAATAATGCCCACTTACTCTGTCTCTATGAATATCATTTTTTATAAGCAACAGTATCCAGAGGCCTGAGTTCAACTTAACTCCTTTAGCTTATTGTAACTTGCTTACTTCAAAACCGAAGTATGAGAAAAAGTACATCCTAACCGAAATCTCCACAAGTTTATCATTTCTATATTGTACTGGAGGTCCTAGCTAAAACAATTAGGCAATTAAAAGATATAAAACCCAAGGAAGAACTAAGACTATATTCTTTTGCAGATTACATGATCTTATATGTAGGAAATTATAAGAACTAAAAGTAATTGCAAAAACTGCAATAACTTTTGCACCAATCTGATAATAAATGAGTTCAGCATTATTGATATAAGATCAAGATACAAAAATCACTTTCTATACACAAGTAATGAAAATTTAAAAATTAAATTAAGACATCATTTCCATTTTTATATAAAAGTTATAAATTTATTTTACAAAGGAAGTACAAGACTTGCATACTGAAAGCTACAGAACAGTATTAAAGGTAATCAATAAATGGGCAGACATCTCATGTTCATTGAATTATTTTAAAGTTGATTTACAGATTCAACACAATCCCTATCAAAATCCCAGGTTCCTTTACTGCAGAAATTGGCAAGTCGAATGAAAAATTTATCTGAAAATGCAAGAGACACAAAATAGCCAAAAATTCTTGAAAATAAACAAAAATTTTGAGGACTCACACTTCCCATTTTCAAAACTCACTACATAGCTACAGTAATCAAGATATTGTGTTAGTAGCACACTATAGATGGAAATTAATGAACTAGTTCTGAGTCCAGAAATAAACTCTACATTAATGATCAGTTGATTTTCAACAAAGTGGCCAAGAAAATTCAATGAATGGAAGAAGTCTTTTCAACAAATGGTGCTAGGGCAAATGGAAACTCATGTGCAAATGAATAAATTTGGAATGGTACTTCATAACATAGAAAACATTAACTCAAATAGATTAAATACATAAATTTAAGAGCTAAAATTACAAAGCTATTAGAAGAAAATATAGGCATGATTATTTTTCTTTTTTAATATTTATTTTCTCCATTGTACATCCATTTCTTTGACCATGGATGAGGCAATGGTTTTTAGATATGATATGAAACCACAAGCAATAAACAGTTAAAAAAAAAAAAGCATTCATTAAAACAGTATTCACTAATTTTAGTATTACAATATATTATATATATATATACTACAGTATAATATTATACTATAATATATAAAAACTATAATACATTAAAACTCTTACAACTCAACAGCAAAAACACAGCACATTCTTTTCTTTTTTTTTTTTCTGAGACGGAATCTTGCGGTGTCACCCTGGCTGGAGTGCAGTGGTGAAATCTCGGCTCACTGCAAACTTCACCTCCTGGGTTCAAGTGATTCTCCCACCTCAGCCTCCCAAGTAGCTGGGATTACAGTCATGTCCCACCATGTCCAGCTAATTTTTATATTTTCATTAGAGATGGGGTTTCACCATGTCGTCTAGGTTGGTTTTTAACTTCTGACTTCAAGTGATCTGCCCACCTCGGCCTCCCAAAATGCTAGAATTACAGATGTGAGCCACTGTGCCTGACCACAAATAGCACAATCATAAAAAAAACAAAGGATTTGAATTAATGTTTTTCCAAATGGTGTATATAAATGCCCAATAAGCATGTGAAAAAAGGCTCCATATAATTGGTCAAACCATGAGATACCATTTCCTACACAATAGGTTATCTAATCAAAAACATGAAAAGTAAGTGTTGGAGAGGATATGGACAAATTGGAACTCATGCATTATTGTGGGATTGCAAAATGGCAGTCACCTTGGAAATCTGTTTAGAATTACTTCATAAACTTATACATAGTGTTAACATGTGATCCATCAATTCTGCTGTTAGGTATAAACTCAAGATAGAAAACATGTACCCACACAAACACGCAAGAAAATTCAAAGCATCATTGGTCATTATAATCATAAGGTGAAAACAACCCAAAATTTCCATCAATGCATAAACAAAATGTGACTTATTTTTGCAATAAAATTGTATTCATTATAAAAAGAATGGGTTACTGATACATACAACAAGATGAATGAATCTTGGAAACATTAGATTGGTTTTTCCTATTGTCTGTTGTTTATCTTTTGTGATTTTTCACTTTTTCTATGTTTTTGTTTATTTTTGTACTTTTGTTTGCTCTTCCCAAGTTTGTGGTTGCAATGAAACTGAGACTATGCTCATAAACTTGAAGTGGTTGAATCCAAAGCATCTTTAAGATATGATTCAGTCAAGTCCTCTTCACTCTAAAGGGAAAATAAAATTAATCCAATTTATTTTATCTGAAATAAACTACTGTTGGCTCTGGAGTTCTAAATATAATGATTTCTTTTAAAAAGTGGCTCAGAAGGGAAATAAGGACTCTGCTAGGTGAGGGCTGAAAGACCCAACTGTATTCTATCAGCAGATCAAAGGTGAGAAACAGCTTGGGAGAGCAGGATAATTTTATTGGAATGATCCAATTTAGGAGTCATTAAAGAAATAGTTTTGCTGCTATGATTCTTTTAAGTATAGAAATAAGAAGTGATAATTCTGGTGTGTATTGGATCGCAATTAAGAAATACAATCAAAGAAAGAAATTTCTCAAGAATATGTGCTGATGAACTCTCTACAGTATATTTTATTTCGATTACTTGGGAAAATGTAACTAACCTATCTTTGGCAAAGTTTTACTGTAGGTATCAGTAAATCTTTATTGAGAGACAGGAAAAGGTAGATAAATATAAGAGAAAATGAACCTCTTAAAATTAGTCTATACCAAAAATAATAGAATAAAATTTAAAGTCTGTTGCACATCAGTTCATGGAAGACATACCGGTTATTAAAAGTCTTATCCCAATTTTTCCAATAATTCCTTAAAAATCTATTTAAAAAGCATAATTTGAATCACCATTTTCTGAAAACATTACATGATTTTCGTATCTTTGCCTTTGTTTGACCAATTACCATTGTTATCACTTTTATTTTGAAGTCCTATATAGACATAAGTAGCCAGTTGATATGGCTATCTCTTGCATTAAAATCCCCTTGTGCTATTGCAAAACGAAAACAAAAACAAAAACTCCCTCATGTGCTCTGTGGCTCCCTTATAACTTAAATTTTAATTAAATTTCTTCTATAGCACTTACTAAATCTTTGTGAAGCATATAGTAAACAAACACCTAACAATTATCCCTTAGAACCTAGGGATAGTAAATTTCTCATTAACATTAACTTTTCTCCTCCTTGAATATCTAACCAGTTGAATTGCATGTGGTAGATAAAAATCAAACAATTTTACTTTTCTTTTATGGTATATGAGATACTGATGGATTTCAAAGGGATAAACTAACTTTCAAATAAACTTAGGCTGAAAAAAATGAATGGAATATTTTCTTTCAATTAGCTTAACTAGTAAATTTGGATAAGCGTATCTCCTTTCTGCTTCCAGTTCTATTTGCATTTGCTGTTAGGCAGGTATTTTACACTTTTGGTTTGTATATTTATTGTGGAAAACAGAAAAGTACCTGTTCCAGGAAATGTTAGATGGTCAACTTGATGTTCAGAAATGTTCTGCTCCACATGTGGCTCCTCCATTAATTTTAATAGCTTCAGGTAGGTCTCGAGCTTAATTGCAAGGTTCTTCTTGATGTAATAACTGTCTTATGACAACAATTTATTACTTGAATATAAGTATGGAGAATGTAAACAATAAATAGAAACAATATTTGGCCCTTTAACTGAGAATACCTTCTGTTAGAGTGGCAGTTTGCTTCTCTCTGTTTTAAATCAGTCATACGTTGGACACAAAAGGCTACAGTTAAGTTTACCTGGGTCTACTTCTTTAAGAAAATAGGTTGTAAATAATCGTGGCAAAAGAATAATTTGTCATCACATTTTCAAAATACAATGAAAAAGAAAAATCAAGTTTTTAATTGTTTTGATTATTAAGATATTTAAAATATTATTTGAGATCCATTATCTTTTAACATATATTGACATTTTGTGTCCTTTAAAATGGACCACATACATTCAGGGGTATTTTAATAAAAATAATTATTATTATAGGAAACTAACATCTTTAATTATTATCTTTAAGTTCTTTTTCTGTTTATAAACCTATGAATGTTTATAAAAGACAATTATCAATTTGATCAAGTATTTTAAATGACTTTTTACATAAGTATTATAACAAGAATGAGATGAATTTTTTTCTCACAGCCTTCTATCTATTGTATAATTATCTTTTTCAAATTCCATTTTGTTTCTTAATTTGCCCCCTCCAGTGTCTACATCCCACTCTTATGGCAATATGATATTTTTGTGAGAAATGTGTGAAAATGTGCAAGTGCAAGGAAAGGTACAATAAAATCTAACAAATAATCAAAGCCCAGCTGCGCTTCATGTTTAAACTGCTTTGCACAGCTCAACAGGAAGATTTTGGTGAAACTCTGATAGAACCCTTCTTTCACCCTCATCAATTTTATTCATTTTTTCCCCAGCTCTCAGCTATAGATTATAGGGGAGTTTGTTGGAAGGCAAATGAGTGAAGTATGCTTGGTAATGGTAGGTTCATTCCCTTTTTCTTCATCTCTTCTACAATTCATGAAGTGCCTTTTGAATTTTGCAAAGCAGTTTTTAGACCAGTTGGAAGTCAGCAAAAATTTAGCATTAATGAGTTCATTTCCACAAAAATTGGCTTATTACCATGCAGACTTCCAGGGTTATGTGGTTGTGGTTTTATAGTCATTTCTTTTATTCATTTATAAAGATATTCTCTTACCTGCCACGGGTGCAAATAATGAGACTAGTAAAACATCCACTTTTTAAAAAAGTAATTGCAAGTAAGAAAAATACAACTTCGATAACTGATAGTAACTGAACTAAGTAAAATAAAAATTGTATATAAAAAGTAACATATGATCACTGAGAAATTTTGTTCATCCTATTATTTTATAAAATAAATATTATAGTGATGATTCTATTAATAAAAGATCAAATAATAAGGTTTTATGTATAAAAGAAATTCTAGATTATTAATTGAAGGAAGATTATAAGTCAGTATAATTATGTTTAAGGAATGTATGTAAGAAAGATATGTATACAAGAGATTCTAATATAGTTAAAACATTGGCAGCTGAAAAATTTTATATAAAAATCATTTAGAACAGCAAGCTATTAATATTATATAATTTGCTAGTTGAATTTCTAATGTATATGTCTATCACAACTTCTAAAAATGATATTATGTGCATATTTCTTCACAATTTTCTCGTCTTCATTTTCTTTCCTTGATATACAAATATCTAAAAGTAATATAAAATAAATTTTTTATCTTTAAGACAGGAGAAAATCTGACAAGAGTTGTGAAAGACATGTATAGGGAAAATTATGAAACACTCCTGATGAAAACTAAAGATGACATAAATAAATGAAGAGTTATACTGTGCTCATGTGTCAGAAGCCCAGCATCACTAAGATATCTGTACCTCCATACTAATCTATACATTTAAAATAATCTCAATCAAAATCCCTTCAGGCTGTTTTGGAGCAGTTGATAAACTCATTGTAAAACTCATATGGAAATAGGATCCAGAATAGCTTTTGAAAGAAATTTCAAAAGCAAAACCAACTTGGAGGACTAATTCTATCTTTATTTCAATACTATAATAAAACTACAGTAATCAAGGCAATGTGGTATTGTAGCCGGGAGAGGGAGTGGGGGTGTCCTGAAGATGCTCCCAGTTTCTCAATGTGCCAAGGTCCTTGGCCTCTCTTACCCTGAAGAATGGGGAAAAGGGCCCTGGAGGCGTGGTCTCTGGAGTGATTGATCTTTGACTCTGACACTGGATTGGTTGCTTGGTCCACAACACAGCCAATATTCCCCACTAAGAGTTAAATTAACATAGGCCTGACCATAAAGCTGCCCTAAGAGGATAAACTTTTTGAGAGGGGCCTCTAAGTACAACAATCTTAAAGAAGGTAATGGCTGGCCTTGGGACCCAGGCCTCCTCCCCCACCACACTTTCCATCATAGGAATATACCCTAGGGTTGCGGGACCTGTAATTAACTATTTGAGCCTCAGACCAGATCTGACTATGGTATTTTAGATGAAGTTCCGCTGTACAGAGAGCCAATCCTAGGCAAGACAAATTGTACAGTATTAGAATCTGGCACCACTCAGTTGGATTGAGAAATTGCAGGTGACAAAAAACAAATGTCTTATAGCCTCCCATGCCCACTGGTAGACTCTGGCTCTGTTAGGACATAACTTAGCACTGAGGACTAAGGGAACTGGCCCTGTACATTGTAGTAGTTCCTCATGTGTAGGAAATATCTTAGAGGAAAGAGCCAGGAGGAAGTTTGCCTTATGGAAATCTGGACCCAGGAGTTTGGGGTCTGAAAGGCTGGGCATGGCTTGCACAGGCGACTTTTTCTTTGGAGGTTTAAGTGGGGCCCAACCTCTACTGGGCTGAACTAGGAGTTCGGGACCTTGCACTTTCCTCTAGTCGGCCCTCAGCTTGGCCCAGAAAAAGAACAGTAAGAAATGGAGCTGGTTCGGGCTGACTGACACTCCCAGTTCCAGAGAGCTGGAGGTTGGAGAGTCTGTTCCCAGAAAGCCTGAGGACTATGTCTTTATGTCCGGCAGCCACACTACTCACACTTAGATGGCAGAAAGGCACCTGGTTTTTACCTCCTTAACAAATTTAAAAGAAGTACAAGTACAGTTTAGCAAGCGAAAGTGTTCTGATAACACTCACCACTCTGAAGTCTCACGTTTCTCCTGGCTGGGTAGCCAAAGATGTAGCTGGGGGAGGGAGTGAGGTGTCCAAAAAATGCTCCCGGTTCCCTGATGTGCCAAGATCTTTGGCCTCTCTTACCCCAAAGAATGGGGAAAGGGGCCCTGGAGGCACAGTGAGCTTAGCATTAGAATAAATATTGTGAACCCAAAGAGTTTTTTCTGCAAAACTCTTTGGGTCCACAATATTTATTCTAATATATATTAGGCAGAGAGAGACAGAAAGAGAGAGAAGGAGAGATGGAGAGAGAGAGAGAGCTCCCAGGCTATTGTGGAGGGGAATCTGGAGGGGATATCCCTATAGGTGAGGAGCAGTGGAGTTTTAACCCTGGAGTTATTCCCTCCTCATTCATGTTCTCGTTCAATGAGAGGAGTTCTTTCAAACTTCCTCTGGAGTGATTGATCTTTGACTGATACTGGATTGGTTGTTAGGTCTGCAACAGAGCCCCCTCCTCCCGGAGCTTTCCGAGGGCTTATTAGACAAAGAAGCCCACCTGAATTCCTCTACCTAGGACGTGCACAGGAAACCTAGACAAAGAAGTTTATGTTCCTGGATGGGGGTGTGGAGGCGTGGCATTGGGCAACTCTTGTCTTTGAAACTACACCTTTCGTGGACCTGGGAAGAGAAGTTTTTTCCTTAACACAGTTCCTCAGTATTTGTGTAAATATGGATAAATAATTATTAGAACAGAAAAGAGAGTCCAGAAGTGGAGTAAATCATATCTGGACAAATAATCTTTACTTAGACATAAAGGCAATTCAGCAGAGAGAGCATAGTGTTTTCAAAAAGTGATACTGAAATAGATATTTAACTTCAATCCATACCTCAGAACTGATACAAAGATTAATTCATAATGAAAGATTGGCCTAAAAGAAAAAGTTAAATATTTAAAATACTTAGAAGAAAACAGAAAAGAAAATTTTTGCAACTGGGTTTGATAGTTAATTGTATACATAAACAAGCTTGACTGGGTCACAGAGTGCCCAAGCTAAACATCATTACTTCTGGTGTGTCTGTGAGAGTGCTTCCAGATGAAAGTAGCATTTTAATTGGGAGACTCAGTAAAATAGACCACCCTCCCCCATGGGGATGCGAATCCTTCAGTCTGTTGAGAACTTGAATAGAACAGAATGGTGAAGGAAGGGAGTATTTGCCCTCTTTACCTGTTTGAGCTAGGACTTCAGTCTTCTCCTGCGAGTGGGCTGGGGTTTGCATCATCAGTTCCCAGGTTTATGGAGTGGAACTGGAAAGGAATTCATACCACTGGTTTTTCTGGATCTCTGTAATAAACTTCCTTTTATTTGTCTGGATTAGGCAAACATTTTCCTAAATATGACATCAATTTATTTTTTAAATGCTGCTTTTCTTTTTATTTATTTATTTTTTATTGCATTTTAGGTTTTCGGCTACATGTGAAGAACATGTAAGATTGTTGCATAGGTACACATGTGGCAGTGTGGTTTGCTGCCTTCCTCCCCATCACCTATATCTGGCATTTCTTCCCATGTTATCCCTCCCCAACTCCCCAGCCCCTGCTGTCCCTCCCCTATTTCCCCCCAACAGATCCCAGTGTGTGATGCTCCCCTCCCTGTGTCCATGTGTTCTCATTGTTCAACACCAGCCTATGAGTGAGAACAGGTGGTGTTTAATTTAAATACTGCTTTTCAAAGACACTGTTAAAAAATAAAAATACAAGTAAGGACTAGACAAATCTTTGCAAATTATATCTGAAAGGGGAATATATATACACACACACATATTCTCAAACCTGAATACTAATAAGAAACAAGTAACTAAATTTCTATTAATTCCATAGATTTCAACAGATGCTTCACCAAAAATTTCATGTCGATCGCAAATAAACGCGTAAAATGAAACTACATCATTAAGCATTAGATAAATGTAAATTAAAAGTCCAATGAGGTTTCACAACAGATGTACTGAAATGGCTAAGACTGGTCATACTATGTGTTTACAAAGATATAAAATTACTAGGACTATACTATACTGATGGTATTAATGAAATATGATACATCACTTTGGAAAACAGTCTGGCAGTATCTAAAAAAAGTGAAATATATATCTGTTCATCTATGATCCAGCCATCCAGCTCCTAGGTATTTGCCCAAGAGAAATTAAATCATATGTGCATACAAAGCCTTGTAGGAAATATTAATAGCAGCTTTATACATAAAAGACAAACACTGGAACCCATTCGAATGTTCATCAATAGATGAATGAATAAACAAATCATAGTATATCCACACAATAGAATACTACTCAGCAATAAATTAATGAGTCATTAAACCAGGCTTAAACCTGGTTGAATTTCAAAATAAATGTATGGAGAGCACAATCTACCATCAACTTCATAACTTCCTATGGATTTTCACCCATTTTCTCTGATCAGTGAGACATTTCACAGAGGGTCTCATCTGTTATGACTCTTCTCCCTTCTCTCAATCTTCCTGGGAGCTACCAGAGAGTGGTAAAACTCTTTCAAACTTATTAGATCAATTGTTTACTAGTTCTTGTTTAAAATCAAAAGCATAAATATCATCCAGGCTGCAGACAGGATTCATGTTCTCTTGTGTAGAGAGATGCTCAGTTTTTATTTGCAGTGAGTTCCTTGATAAATTCTGATTTGGAAACAGACAGCTAGCTTTAAGACAAAGACAAAGAGGAAATAAGAAGAAAGTCGTTCCTGCAAAAGTCAATTGGATACCATAAACTGGAAATGTACAAATAATCTAAATTCTTCATGTGATGGTATAAGCAGCATGAGGGAGTTAAATAATAGTGGGATTCTTTGGGTTCAGAAGCACAAAAACTGTCAGCAGATCACATGGGGAGGAGCACTGCACAGGCTCTGAAAATTAAGGGCCCTTTTGTTGACCTTAGGCCAGTTTCTTAACTCTGAATCTTGATTGTGTCATCTGGAAAGTACGGAATGTAATTGTAACTATTTAAAGAATGATTATAAAGATCAAATAGAATAACTGGTATACAATGCCTAGCATAAAAATAGTACTTCATAAATGTCAATTAATGTTAAAGTACATCTTATATTGTATGTTAAATAAAAAAATAAAATTACTAGAAATATTTATATTTTCTTATTAAGTTAAAGAAACATTTTTTAAAGTTTCTAGTAATGAACATGATGAATTAAACCATACTTTCAATAAATAACTTGTTCTGATGGAAATTTATCACCTTGGTAGGCAACTGAATAAACCCCTTTTAGTGAGAAATAGGGATTTAAATATTGTGGAATATCTTATAGCCAGTAAAAAAAATTCCAAGTAATGCCATGTCAATTTTATAACAATATATGCATAATTTCTTTGAGTAATAAATATTAGTCCTCAGTGGATTCCATGTTTATATTTGACATGATAAAAGTTGAGTTTTTATCCTCTGTTAGACAACAGGCATCACTTGTGGAGGGTAAAATTTTGCAGCTATTTCACGAAACACAAACAAAATATGAAATTAGTTTAAAGTATTCATTATTATGAAGTTTTGTTAATGAATTACAAAATTATTTTATCAAGTATTAGATTATTCTTTTATTATGTAACAATCGTTTAGGCATATATTGGAATATTGTCCACTTATTATTTAAGGCAACTGCCATTTCACTGGCCTGGATGAGATTATCAACAAGGCTTTACTAATTTGTTCGATAATCACCTATTTTATGTGCATAAACTTTTTATATTGCAAAACCTTTTGTGGCAACAGCAGGCTAAACTGCTTTGTTTTCCAGGGGATTGTGGATGGTAAGTTGCACAAGATACCGTCAGAGCAATTTACTGAAGAGAATTTGTTTAAAAACACACCTTCAATAACTAGTACCTACTTCTCAGTGAATTACTCAAGATTCCAGCATATCTCAGCAGAAAACAAAAGGAAAATATACTCCCCTAATTGTTTTCTAGGAAAAAATTTTCATATCTTCTTTCAGTTTCAGGTATAAGACAAGTAATGTTTCTAGTTCTCCATATAAATTATCATCATTATTTCTTTTCGTATTTCACCTTTTTTGGCACATATTTAATCACACCTTCCTCCTTTACTTGTTTTTCTGCACTCATTTTTCTTTAATTTTTATTTTTAAAAAAATCTTTGTTAAGGCAAATTTTACAAGAAATAAAACACTTTGTTAGTATATTCTTAAGGGGGTTGAACAAATGTGTTCATGTATGCAACAATCACACCAATTAAGAAAAGAGTACAATACTGTCATTCCTATATGTGTCACCTTGTAGTTGAAGTAGTTCAAACACATACACCACCTCTAAATATGCCAGGTTGTCATAAGAATTATTTTGAATTAAAGACATTTAACAAACAGCAGTTGCAAGAAGAATCTCTCTGACCTTTCTTCCATTTCTTAAAAGGAGATGAGATTTCCATGTGAAAGATGTCTTCCCTATACCAAAAGGAAAATAACATTCTTATCATCAAGTACAGGGAGTTGAGGCCAAGAGAAATCTTTACAAACAACTCTTATCTTCCTAGTCACTTCTTTATCCAATTAACTACCCTAGCCCAAGTCCCATTGTCTTATCACATTTTCACAACTTGCTTTCTTTTGTTCAAGTCAATAAACAACTCTCTGACTCTAGCTACTTCCTTGGGTTTTCATTTCTTTGTGAAGGCTTCAGTGCCACAACTTGTATTAAATCAATTTATATTCTTTTCTTCAGGCGATTCGTCTTATGTCAATTTTAATTCTCAGATCCAGTCAAAAATCAAACAAAAAAAGAAATAAAGAATCAAACCAAAACTCTAGGAGAGTAGAGGTCAAGTTGTTCCTACTCTACATAGTCACTCTACATTCCACTGATCTACTTTCTGTCACTATTAAATTTCACTTTTCCTAGAATTTCAAATAAATCAAATTATACAATATACATTACTTTATTTCATTTTTCACTCAGCACGTTTCAGAGATTTACCTCTTTATGTTTTTTGCATAAATATCATAAATAACTGGATTACTTTTACACTAAGTAGTATTTAAATAGATGAATATATGAAAGCATGCGTATCCAGTTATCCGCAGAACATGGGTTTATTTATGTTTTTGCCTTTTCCAAATAACACTGCTATGAACATTCTTACACAAGTAGTTTTTGTGGACATATGTTTTCATTTTTCTTTAAATAATACCTTAAAATGAAATTGTTGGTACTACAAATGTGTGCATAAGTTTGCCAAAACATGGCAAATGGTTCTACTGAAGCTGTGCCATTTTATACTCTCAAATGCACTATATGAGTTCAAATCAATTTTTACCCTGGACAACATCTGGTGTTGTTATTTTAATTTTAGCCATTGCAGTAAATATGTAGTGGTAGTTCTTTGTGGTTTTATTTTGCATTTCCCTGATATATAATGACAGTAAGCTGCTTTTTGTGCATATATTGGCTATATATGTCATATTTTATCAAATATCTGCCTAAAACCTTTGTCCAAATTCTATTGGATTTTCTTCTTTTTATTGAGTTGTGTTATTTAAATTTTCTGGATCAGGTTACTATGACAGATATAAGATGGCAAATGTTTTCTTCCAGAGTGACTTGCATTTTTACATCTTTGATGGTACAAATATATTTATATTTAAATGTAACGATAATTTTAAAACATTTTTCTAAATTTTAAAATCAAACTTAGCAGTTTAGATTCCTGAGTAAAATGTATTTGCCTACTATATTGTTGAAAATATTTTTCTTTTGATAGCTATTTAACCACTTTTTTGTGCATTTGGTTGATTTGGTTGGTCAAACGTTATTTATTTTTAAAAACTGGTGGTGCTGAGTTGTTAATACCTGCTATAAAATAAACTGATATTCAGTGTATAGTTTGATAATTTTCACAAATACATAAACTCATATACCCACCATCACAACCGAGAGATGTAACTATTGATTGTCCCCAAAAGTTAGTTATCTTGTTCGCTATTGCAGTGTCCCCCAACACCACCATTCTCAGGCAAGAAATGATCTGCTTTCTATTTCTCTAGATTTCATAAAACTTTTCTAAAAATCCACATAAATAGAATTACAGGATGTATGATTGTTACAAAATCTTCTTGCTCAGTGGTATGACTTTGGGATTCAACCATGTCATTATTTGTATCAGTAATTCATTTTTTAAAGAATTATATTTAGTTTATTCTTAATTGACAAATTAAAATTGTATATACTTAGGGTGAGTAGCTTATAATAAGTTTATAATATTTTCTTGCAGAGTAATACTTCATTACATGGATATATCAAAACTGCTTATTCACTTACATGCTGATGATCATTTAAATTTTTCAACGTGGCTTTTGTGAATAAAGCTTCTGTGAACATTTGTGTACATTATTTTATATGCACAACAGTTTTCATCTGTTTAGCATCTTTTTGATGAACAACTCAGAGTATAATTTCTGAGTTGCATGT
This sequence comes from Cacajao melanocephalus, assembly GCA_963573385.1. Taxonomy (NCBI): domain Eukaryota; kingdom Metazoa; phylum Chordata; class Mammalia; order Primates; family Pitheciidae; genus Cacajao; species Cacajao melanocephalus. The sequence goes on along the minus strand of CAUYLG010005027.1, from coordinate 22,855 downwards.
TAAGGTTATATTTAATTTATAAGAAACTACCAAACAGTTTTCCACAAGGGTTAGACTTGGTATAGCTTAGTTCCAGAGATATGGGTGCAGATTGCAAGGGGATGCTGATTTGATACATATGCCTGCCTCTCTACTCAGAAAAAGGGTGCTTCTTTTCTGACCTGTGTTTGGCTGTTCATTTTATTTAACTTTGATATTTGAAGCACCTAGATCTTGATCCAAAATGCATTAGCCTCTTTTTTTCCATCTCTTACATAGAATTTTCATCATTTAAATCCTGGTTAACTTTTTACAGATACAGAGAGCTTTTCAAAATGTTTTTACATTTTAGTCTGTCTGGAAGGGTTTCAAAAGATATTCATTTATACTGTTAGAAAAACTACCATTAGTTTTTAGAGAGAAAACATTATTTCCTGTCTTTTCTATTTTCTGAAAAAAATTGTGTGTGATTTGTAACATTTCTTTATCAACTATTTTATACAATTCACCAGTGTAGCCATCTGTGCTTACAATTTTCTTTGTGGTAAAATGTTTAGTTATGAATTCAATTTTTAAAGTAACTACATGAGTATTCAAGGTTCCTTTTCCTTAAGTCAGCACTGCATTAAAATTGTTCATTACTCATCTTTATTATCCTTTCAATGTTTGATGTATAGTGCTGTCTTTAATTCCCAATATTGGCAATTTGGGGGATTGGAATTGTTTTCTTTCTTTAAAGCTTTTGTAGATTGTTTTGGCAAGAAGTCAAATTCCTTGAGAATTTTTAGGATCGTTCAGTGCTTTTTGGTCATTATTTGTTAATTTGTGTTTAAAGGAATTCAGTTAGATAGAAGTATGCCCCCCCTACTACTTTGCAAGCTATTCATACACTAATTCCCATACCTATGAATAAGGTATATTACATGCCAAGAGGGGGTTTGGGTGTCAAGTTTGTGAGTGCAATTATGGTTGATAATTAGTTAACCTTAAAATAAGAAGAGTATCCTGGATTATCAAGTGAGCCCAATGAAATCATAGTAGTTCATTAAAGTAAAACAGGGAGGCAGAAAAGACAATCAGTGTCACAGTGATGATGTAAGAAGCATATAAGATGTGAGACTCAAATGGCCATTGTTGGCTTTGAGGATGGATGGGAATCATGAACCCAGGAATGCAGACCGCCTCTAGATGCTCAAAAATGAAGGAAATGGACTCTCTCCTAGAGCCTCCAGAAATAATTGCAGCTTCACACCTTGATTTTAGCACAGTGAGACCCATTTTAGACTTTTGATCTACAGAACTGTAAGACAGCATATTTGTGCCATTTTAAGCTACTAAGTTTATGGCAATTTTTTATGGAAGCAGAAGACAATGAATGCAAAGTCTTCACTGTAGTTTTAGATAGGACTACTGCTCAAGCATGACAATTCTTACGCCTCCACTGAAGACCCTGGTTGTTTTAACACTTTCTCCCCTCTCATGGATAGTAAACTGAGCATCTCCCATCCCACATGTCTTCCAATAATTTTTCAGTTATTAGCTCCCAAATAGTTGTTCTTCCACAGCCAATTCTTCTTATGGGGTAGTTATCCAAATGATCAAGTGGGTCCTGTGCAGGGAATACATAGCAGGGAACCTGTATGCTGGGCAGTTCTCTCCCCTCTGCTACTCTGCCTCAGTCTCTTGGAATTTCAATTGGTAGGTTGAAGGTCCCAGTATTCTACTTGAGTGACTCCTTCTTATGCCACAATTCAGAAAGTGTCCCACAAAGAGAGAGCTGAGGACAATCACCCCATATGTCTCAATTGTTTTTCTTCTTTCAGAGATAACATTTCTGATCTTCCAATTGCCAAAATTGTAGATACAGACTTGTTTTACATATATGTTTTGTCCAATTTTTCCACTTCATTATAGCTCTAGGACATTTCTTTTACCAGTTTCTCTGCCACAGGCAGATGTGAAGGAAGAAACTTCATTTATCAGGGACTGAAACTCATGTATCTAAGTGTCTGTTTTTTTCACAATTCCAGTCTGTTAGTGTGTGTGCATTAATTTCAGAAATTTGCTTGTTCACTGTTTAACATCCCACTTATTCACATTTATATTTACATTCATATTCATGTTCATTTTTACTTACAAAAGCATTTTTTCATATGTGCCTTCATTCACTTTTTCATTGACTTTTTCAGGCACATAAACGTATAGTCTAAGTACTTTGCTGAACTTAACAAAGAGAAACTTCAAAACATAGTGTAATTTTCACATCCTGCCTTAGGTGACTAGCCAGCTGGCTAGCAGGCTGTCAAACCTACACTCAGGCTAGCCAGTAGCAGATTTTTTCGCTTCAGGAATTAAACCTAGAGAATCACCTGAAAATCTCCAGAGAAATGTATACAAATTGCATTTTTCTCAGTCTTTCTTTATCACCACCAGCTTGTAGAAGGGTAAATAACAACCATATTTAGGAGAATAAAAAGAATTATATAATCATGCTTCCTATTGCAACCTCCTTTGCTTGTACACCATAAAGAAATTAAGACAATTACTATTTATTTTTCTACTTCATGCCTTATTTTATAACCAACATAAATCCTGAAAATTTGCCTGTAAGCATTGTTTAAAATTAAGTATACTATTGTGCACCAATTAATGATTCCTTGCCACATTATTTAAATAATGATATTGATAGCCAGTAAATGTACCAACTTATTTGGCTGAGTTCAAAATTTGAAGTAACAGTCTGTAGCAAATCTTTCAATTTTATATAGTGCTCTTTCAGGTAAGGTATAAGAATATAAACAGGTTATTTTGAGAATCTAACACTAACATTGTTAGCTCATTCAACTTGTGAATACAGGGGTTTGCTTTAATGCCTTCAAAATAATGTAAATATAATTTATATCGTATATAATTCATAAACAGTGATTTGTATGCCTGATTTCATCATCATGTAGAAAAGCTGCAATAGAATATTGTGAATTCAGGACCTTCTAAGAAAATAGGTAATAAATTTAATATTTTAAGCAATGATCAAAAAGATATATACACATTGTTGGCCAGGCATGGTGGCTCATGCCTGTAATCCCAGCACTTTGGGAGGCTGAGATGGGTGGATCATTTGAGGTCAGGACTTCGAGACCAACCTGGCCAGCATGATAGAACCCCACCTGTATTAGTCTGTTTTCACACTGCTGATAAAGACATACCCTAGACTGGGCAATTTACAAAGGAAAGAGGTTTAACTGGACTTCCAGTTCCATGTGACTGGGGAAACTTCACGATTATGGCAGAAGGAAAGGAGGAGCAAGTCCTGTCTTACATAGGTGGTGGCAGGCAAAGAGAGAGCTTGTGCATTTATATTCTGCCTTAAAAAGCCATCAGATCTAGTGAGAATTATTCACTATCATGAGACCAGTGCAGGAAAGACCCACATCCATAATTCAATCACCTCCCACCAGGTCCCTCCTGCAACATGTTGGAATTCAAAATGAATTTTGGAGGGGACACAGTCAAACCATATTACCATCTCTACTAAAAATAAAAACTTAGCCAGGTGTGGTGGCATGTGCCTGTAGTCTCAGCTACTTGGGAGGCTAAGGCAGGAGAATTGCTTAAACCTGGGAGGCAGAAGTTGCAGTGAGCCAAGATTGTGCACTGAATACCAGCTCAGGTGACAAAGCAAGACTGTCTCAAAAAAAGAAAAAGATATATACCCTTCCTTGTTGTATATATTTGAAGCATCTCAACACTGTGTATCACTCAACTTGGGCATAAGTCATTTTCTCATAAATACATTTTCTACATTAAAGTACTTCTGATAAAAAACCTCAGAAATAGGAATAATTATGTTTATTAATGTTGAATGTATTCTATGATGCAATTGATGATCATTTTATTGTGACTTCCCTACAAGCAAACAGCCTGGTAATTTTCTGAAACACAGTATAATTCACAAGTATTACTCTCCTAGAATGTTCCCCCACTGTATGTGGTAAAAAATTACTAATTAAGTTTATATTTGTTTCTGCAAATGTGTCTGAATTTGTCATATTTAATATTTATAATAGTCCTACAATCCATGATAAAATGTACCATAGAAAATATGTACAGCAACATCAAAATCTAAGATGACTTATATACCTGGCAGAACTCATTTTTTTTACTCTTCTGCTAATGGTCCTGATATGGTTTGGCTCTGTGTCCCCACCCAAATCTCATCTTGAATTGTAATCCCCACGTGTCAAGGGAGGAACCTGGCAGAATGTGATATGATCAAGGGGGCAGTTTCCCCAGTGCTGTTCTCATGACAGGGAGTGTGTTTTCACAAGATCTCGTGGTTTAAAAGTTATTTGCAGTTTCCCCCTACTCTCCTGCTGCCATGTAAGATGTGCTTTGTTTCCCCTTCACCTTCTGCCATGATTTTAAATTTCCCAAGGCCTCCCCAGCCATGCAGAACTGTGAGTCTTTTGTTTACAAATTACCCAGTCTCAGGTAGTTCTTCATAACAGTGTGAAAACGGACTACTACGGGCCCTTTGTAAATTCTAGGCCTCTGTCCTGTTCCAGGCATAGAATATTATTCTATAGGAGTTCTTTGGAGTGATTCACTTGGTAAAGAATGACTGGACATGATCATTGTTGAGAATCCCATGCAATATTCAGGGAAGTGTGGGGTGGGTTTTTTGGTAGTTGATTGTTTCTTTTTCTGTTTTTGGCATTTTTTTTTATGTTTCTGAGGAAGCCAAAATAGAATTATTCCCTTTTGTGCTGGAAATGCTTGTATACCGGTAGATGCAGTTATCAGAGTATGATGCCTATCACTACTGCAGTCCAAAGGCGGAGGCAGGTGTGTCACAAAGGAGATTAGCTGTGTGGCATTGTGAGACTTCAGAGTTAACTGTGTAACTATGCAGACTCTGCCTTCATTGTTTTAGAGTATTTTAATGACTTTTCTATCATGCATTGAAGGTATTATGCAAATTTTAACAAATTAATAGAAGTATATGATGCTCCTGTTAATATACATTTATTGCAATAATAGAATCATTTACTAGCTGTTATTTATTTATTACATAGAAGAGTAGGAAATCTTAAAATGTTGATGTCTAAAATTATTAATGCCTTAGAAAACATTTAGTGATAAGGCACAAATCAAAACCATATTTATTTGTGAATAATATTATCAAAACCAGCCTTATTCTCATAATTATATAACTAATTCTACAGTTATATATAATTATAGAATTAGTTTCTCTTTCTTCTCTTTTTGACTCTCTCTTTCTCTCCCATATGATATATTTTTCCTCAATTGATATGCATTTGAGATTATCTTAAAGCCATAAGTTTATATGAATCTAAATTTCTCTCTAAAATAAAGCTACATAACAAAATTGAGCATGCTGAATAATAGTTACATTGTCTCAATTAAATTTCACCAGATTAAAATGTTCACAGAGAGTGTGTTTGAAATAAACACTTAAGATATTCTCTATTTAAAAAAATTATTCATCTTACTGTTAAATACCATAATGTGTCATCATTTTTATATAACAGAAGCAGAGCCAGAGCATTTTGGTTGTCGATGTAAGAAAATGTTCAATTCTATGAGAAATAACTATGTCAAAAATAATTATCTGGGTTTCTGTACATTATTAACAACAGATTTAATATTTAATTAAAAATTAAAATTATCTTTCAAATATGTGATTATCTATAATTAAATAATAAGCACAATACAACTTTCTGTCAAAATTACACTTCCTTATAAGAATATTAATGCAGAAAAACTGGCTTTCAATATTTAATTATTTATTTCTATGATTTAAAATTCACACACAATTTAAAAATATATGTAAAAATTAATACAGAATACAATGAGTATTTTCCAACTAAACAAAAGATTTGGAGTTATTTGTTACTATTTCTCAGGTAAAATTCAAAATGTGACATTTTTTGGCCCTTTAGACTATATATATTCTTCCTATTAGAAAGTATACAACTTCCTTTATATTTCAGTTAAATAAGTAGGGTTATGTTTGCATACAATCAGTTAATTATAATAATAATAAAGACCACTTTGACTCTACTTATGTTAAAATGGAATTTAGTAGACTTTGTAAGGCCTTTTCTCTTATTATTTTCATTAATTTTCGCTATGCTCAGCAGTATTGGCACTGATTTGCATTCCAAAAGATAGTTTCAAATGGTGTCATGGATTTAACTTGAAACATAAAAGCTAAGAAATTCAAAGTTAAGCTCATATTCGATTTTGTTATAATCCCATTAAAACTGGGCTATTATTTTTAATTTGCATATTTTTCATTTATAATGCTCCCTAATAGGTCTGACATTAATGCTCAAAGAGACAGAATAAATGCTCTAAGACTTGAGATTTTAGGGACTTTTTAGAACCATTTCTCCATCTGTGACTCTCTTTACCCTAGCTTACTTTAAACTGTATTTACTTTGTAAAAACAACCCTTCTTTCATTCAACAATACTCAATGTTTATTACTATGTGTGGGACTTAGTTTATTCTTGGAAATTCACGGAAAAAAAATTCATAATATCTTGCCAGGAAAATTCTTACAGTGTAATAAGGAAGGCAAAAAAGGACCTTAAAAGCTAAATTTCTAGTCAAAAGTACTTTGAAAAGATACTCCTTGTAACATGTCCAGAGAAATGACATCTACATTAGATTGGGGGCAGGCGAAGGAAGTATATTTTGAAAGTTTCTTGGAGAAGAAAAATCGACTCAAAAGAAACAGTGAAGGAAAAGAACTTACAGTTATTGAAACTCACCTTGCCTTCTAATAGATTCCTTTACCCTCTGGTCTTCTCTCTGCAGAAGTAGCATGCAAATGACCGTACTGAGTAACAAATGGTTTCTCTCTCTTATTTTGAGCAAGACAGCTTTAACGTTTTCCTCAGTTTGAGTAACTTTTAGACACTGACTCTAAACTCCTAGCCTCCCTTTGCTTAGAGCATTTACTTAAGAAAACTTTTAAATGTAAATTCTTTCCCTGCCCCTTTGAGATGGAAATCTCCTCCCAGCATTTGGCCAGTTTTATTACCAGCTAATAACTTTCTCAAGAACCTGGGAGCCATCCTTTTGAAATGTAACCATACAGAATGATATGCCCTTATCTTCCAGTCTCTGTTTAGAAGACTAACTTCAATAAGCACCAATTAGCAAACACAGAAGGCCTAATAACATTGACTAACTTCTCTATTAGTAACTTCCAGTAACTTTTAGACTAGATCACCCCAGGACTTGAAAATTTTCTTGACTCATTTCAGCAGTTAGATTAAATATCTTTTCCCTCTTGAAATAGTTGTGAATAAAGTCTTCCTTGCCTGTTGAACTGTTGGGTGCAATTTTTCTTTTGAGAGTTTCAAGGTATAATTTCCTCATGAACTAACTTTGGAGTAAACTGCATGGAGTCGCTCATAATGAGAGAAATAGCATACATTTAGACAATGGATTTTGCAGCTTATTGTTAGTTTTTGCTTCCATAGAAGTAATGAGCATCTTGGCAGTAGAAAAGCAAAAGTACAATATAAAATAGGCATTTAGATTCTTGTCTAACTTTTCAGAAATTTTAACCTAAATGTGCAGCATTCATAATAAGAGTGATGTCAAGAAAGGTGTCTCAGTTCTTGTGTTGCTATAACTGAATTCTTGAGACTGGGTAATTCGTTAAAAAAAATGAAATGTTACTTCTTATGGTTCCGGAGCCTGGGAAGTTCGAGATCAAGGTGACATATGGGATGAGGCCTCTTTGCAATATCATCCCATGATAAGAGGTTATCACACTGTGAGGCAGAGCAAGTGTCCTAACCCAGATCTCTCTTCTCCTTTGTTTGTAAAGCCACCATTCCCACCATGAGGCCCCCACCCTGATGACCTTACATAATTCTAATTACCTCCCAAAGAATAATGAGGATTAAATTTCAACATGAATTTTACAGAAAACATCCAAACCACAGCAACTGGTGTGTAATATATGGGAATTGCTGAAAGTGCTATCAGTCTATTTTCTGTGCTATTAAAGGTCAGAATTCTCCATAGAGAGATAAAATTTATTTAATGCAGTAATGATAGTACAGTTTCATCATATCCTCTGATAAAGGAAAACTACCGTTTTCATAAAAGCGTATAATCCCAGAAGATATCTTTGAAGAGATTGCTACAACAATCATACTTTCAATGATTAGTTTCTACTCTGCCATTTCCAATTATTTAACTTGTTTTTTAAAAATTAATTAGTGAACATACCAACACTACTATATTACTTTGAAAATGGATGCATGGATTTATAGCAAAAGACAGCGTACAGTTAAATTCAAGGTAAAATAGTGAGACTCAAATGTGTATTTGTGTTTGCCCATCTATGTGTGTGTATGTATTACACAATGTAAGGAAATCACCATTTATAGATGACTATCAAGGGCAAAGTTCTACAGAAATGACTTTAGTATTCACTTCAGTTCTGGACTCTATTAAATCATTTTCTTATAAGTGTCAAAAAGATATAATTATTTAAATGTAACAATGTTTACTAATGTCCCAATGTCATTTTTCTTACGTCTGTGAGCTTGTTCTTTTAAGAACTCTGCTAAATAAGCACAGGTAGAAAAGGCACATTTGTTTAAGCTTAAACTCCTTTTTACTTGCCCTACCTTAAAATCCAGAACATAGCAAACTCGGAAAAGAGCTTTCCTTTTAACATCCATGGCTTTTATGTATTTCTGAGCAATTTAAAATGGTTAGAAAGCTGTCTGCACCAATTAATAGCTAATATGTTACCCTAGCATAATCTTGACTTGAGAAGATATTCTCCTCCTTGAAGTTGCTCCAGGAAAAGCATTAGAGAAACACGATGTGGAGCAAACTTTCGTTAGAAAATGTAGACCAAAAGACACTTGATTGTCCTTTTAAAGTTTTCATTTCTCTCCTTGACTCTTCATATAAATAAAGCTGAGGTAAACAAAAGTTACCTGTGCTAAGTTATTGCTTCTCAATTGTAGGGAAGTCATTTATAGCTGTCTAAGCATGAGATATATACATTAAATGTTTTAATATTGACAAAAATTCTCAATTGTAGGTAAGTCATTTACAGCTATCTAAGCATGAGATATATACATTAAATGTTTGAATATTGACAAAAATTTAAAATAGTAACATGTAGTTAGGCAAAAAAATTAAAATTTTTATTTAAGGAGTGACAAGATATTAACCTAAACTGCTGTATATTTATGTTAACATCTTGTCACTCCTTAAATAAAAAATTTAATTAAAAATTTTTTTACTCTTTAGATAAAAATAAAAACATTGACATAGATAATGACTTTTAGTTGTATTTCGTTCAAAATGGATACAATTGCAATCTCTTGTTAAATATTTCAATGCTTGTATCAGTAAAATCTATGTAGTTAAGATACAATAAAATAATAAAACAATTGAGGATAAATACAGAAAATTAGGGTTATCTTGTCATTGTTAACAGGAAATTTTGTATATATGTTTTCACAATATGATGATTTAAGTAGAACTTAATTGATTAATTTAAGGCAAATTTATATTAATTTTTCTTTCTATATACCATACTGTGCTTTTTTAAAATATAAAATGTTTTCAGTTTATTTCTATGTGTTCAAATTAACAGATAGCTTGGTTTTAACAAGTAAACTCAAAACTTTTTGGCTGATTTTCAGTTTCATGCAGAAATAAATAATACTTTTTATATTTAATAAAAAATTTTACTCATACAATTTGATACACACATAATAATTGTTGATTTTTCCAACAAAATTATAGCACTCCAGGTGACTTTAGGAAGACAAAATACAAAGGCAATAACACTGAATAAGAGATATGAAAAACAAGTATTTATTTCTAAAGAAAACAACAATTTATGTTAGAATATTCAACTTTAATTTTAAGTTCTTTAGGGGAAAAAGCAGATAGCTTTAGATCATATTTATAAATAACATATACAGTTTAATATTACGTAGTATTCTGTACTATTAAACCACTCTTTCAGTAAGTAGTTATTCATGACTCAATTGAAATGCATTCACTTTTAAATAAATTCTCATATGAAACTCATATGAAAGTATTATAATTTGAAGCACTTACTCAGCATACTTAGCCAGTTCTCAGTACATGATTAAAATTATAATGTAATAATTTATGCTTGATTTACTTTTTGGCTTATCTTTTTTTTTTCTTTTTCAACCTACAGTGCAGGTTTTCTCAAACTTTATTGTACATAAAACTTTCTAGGGAGCTTGTTAAAAAGGAAGATTTCTATTCCCTATCTACAGATTTTCTGATTTAGCAGGCTTGGTTCAGAGCCAAATAATCTTCATTTTTAACAAGCATATCAGGTAATTATTATGGATATGATTCCAGGACCACAATTTTAGTAATGCTCTTTAACATAACTATTCATATTCATTCTTTTAAACATTTAGCTTAATTTCAAATGTGTTCTTTTCTTTCACCTTTTTTTCTTTCACCTTTGCTTCTGTCTCTGCCAGTTCTTTTTCTCTCTTCAATAAATTAAGCTTAGAAGAATTGCAGCAAAAAATAAAATAACATGTAGAAGTGATTGTATGTATAGGATTTTTCTTGAAAATTTCTACCTCAATATCTTAAAACCATAATGAGAACTCAATAAATGTTATTTTTAATATTGTAATTATGTTTTCAGCCCCCTTGTTGCATTGTTTTAATTATAACCTAATATTTATTACAACCCTTTCATTTTGTTGCTATGAATTAGGACTTTAAAAAAAGGACACTTTTGTAATTTTATCTCCCACTTGTAAAATAATATCTACTATAACATAAAATTACTGTATTTTATAAAATTGATGGTATCATTATTTTAGCATATTACTAATATGGAAGCAAATATTGCCATTAAATTTTAATTCAATGTGTTTTACTTATTTCATTTGAATTTTAGCTACATGAAAATTAAAAACATTCATCTTAGAATTACAAAAACATGATAATTTAATAAATAACACTGTAATTGTTTCTTAAGTATCCCTTATTATTTAACTTGCAAACACAGGCATTAAGCATTCCAGCATCAATTTTGTGGTGGCTGAGATCATGTTTATTCTCTTGGAATTATTCTCCTAAAGCTTCAAAGTTATACTTATATTCATTCCATCTTCTGTTGACTTATTCTACAGTCAATCTCCAGTAAATTATAGCTTATTGAAGCAACTTTTCTATAGTAATCAGGATCATTTTATTTCAAATACTTCAGACTACAAATAATAGATACGTTGAAAGAGACTGGGTTATGCATCCATTTAGTTCTTTTTTTTTTTTTTTGACAGTTAACTAGGTGTGTAACTTAATATCTGCAAATCTTGGTTGTTTTAAACAGTAATACATATAAAAGCCTTTGTATATGATAGTTTAAACCACTTTTAAATACCTTCTCAATACCATCTCTTTTTCACTAATATATATGTACTCAAGATACATAATTTTAAAATGGTATCTTTCAACACAAATTGAACTGGTATCGTCAGCTAAGCATTTTGCTCCTATACATACTCATTTTAATTTCTCTCCCAAATATACTGATGGGAGTAGATCAAAACAGAGGAATGGAGATGTTTGCTTTCAGACACTTCTTTAGCTCCCTAATGATGTGCAGCCCTGGAGGCCAGGAAAGTATTTTCATTCATGCATTCTTTTTTTTTTTTTTTTTTAAACACTGAATGGATCTTTATGAGTTGCATGCTTTGGGTTGAGCACTGTGCCAACCAGTGGGAATACAGCAAAAAGAAGTAAAGAGATGGACTCTAACACCATGGGACCTTCACATTAACTGTGCCCGGGGCATGTTGGCAGAAGAGTTGGACTCTGAAGTTAGTGTTGTGCTGGAGCTAGCCTGTAGCAACCCGTAAGAACAATTTGTTAGATGTTCAGAAATTGGTAACCTTTTAGGAATTTTGCAGATCTGTTGATGTCATGTTACTTGAAATCAACTATGGTGGAAATATTTACACAATAGAAATCTACAAAAGTGAACATAAAAATTTTGTCCTCAAGAGTTGGTCTTAAATATTTTTTATCATGCCACTCTTTGTAACATAAAATAAGGACACTCTATGTATTCGAAAGTTGAAAGAGGTATCAGTGAAAATCTCTTGAATGAAGTGTTTAAACTGAATAGTGACAGAAAGGCGTAGTAGATCATCATGGAGAGGGCAGGGTTAAATAGCATAAACACAAAAACACTTAGAAACAGTGTGAGTTATTGAATATAATGAAATGAGTTCAAATATGGCTTAAATTTTAAAAATAAACAGTAGAATGACAGAAATGTAAGATGTGGAAATGAAGTGAACAATTATCGTGAAACCTTCCCAATCATATAAACCTCTTGACTTTTATTTCAAAAGCAATGGAATATAATGCAGATTAATTTAATTATATCTGCATTTTACAAATTAACTGTGGTTTGCAGAATAAATTGAAGAAAAAAATTCTAAGGAAGTGGATGCATTTTTTTCACACAGTTAGGGAGAGAGATGATTTTTGGCTCAGATCATAGTGGCAATAGAGATGAAGGGAATTTGATATAAAGTAGAGGCTGTTTCGTGAAACATCGACAGGATTTTGTAATATGGGTATGCAAAGCAACAACAGCAAATGGGGAAATTATTACTTATAGATTTCATACTTGGTCAGATCACTCATTTAGTGAGTGTCATTGAGGCATGAGACACCCAGAGGCAAAAGTGGAAACTAAGGAAGATTTAGGAATACATATTTGATATATTTAAAGTTCCTCTACCAGTAACATCTTCACAGAGACATTGAGAAGGTAGTTAGATAACAATCTGTAGGTCAGAAGGAATTTAAAGTGTGAAGATATCCATTTGGGAATGATGAAAAGAGAAGGCAGCCATATAGTAGATTAATATGAAAGAAACTTTAGAAAACTTGTCTGATATATCTATTTTTATGTAGCAATCCATCTTAAAACCAAATAGTTTAAAAAATTAACAAGTTTCCTTTACCTTCACTTGGGTCAACAATTTAGATTGGGTTCATGGGGTGGTTCTTTGGTTGCTTTCAACTTAGATAACTCAACTCATTGTCTTGGGCTAAGTGCTGTAAAATAGCCTTCCCCACATGACTGGCAGTTGGTGCTAGCTGTTTTCCAGGCCACACATTTCCAACAGGATAGTTTGGAATACTTCACATGGAGACTTCATTCCACAAACAGCAAAAGGCAGAGCAATCCTCAGTGGCCAAGCCTTTCAAGTCTTTGCTTGCATCATATTTATTTACCAATATCTCACTCACCAAGGAAAGTAACAAAGCCCATCTTGGTCAATGTGAGAAGGAAAAATACAAGTGTATGGATACAAGGATACAGGACACATTGGGGGCTGCTTCTGTAACAATCTACAGGAAACCTCAATGGTCAAGTAGAAGACAAGCTAGCAAAGAAGATGGAAAGGGAACAGCTAGAATATTGTTAAGAGGAAAATAGAAAAAGAAATAACACAAATGACAAAGAAAGACAGTAAGAATGACAGAATTTTTAATAAAGAGGTTACAATTTTGGTTGCATGGTGTATCTTTATTATTTCATTCATCAGTTTTGTGTCAGGTAGGATTACATTCAACTGTACATAATAAAAATAAGCTCTTATTGTGCCTTTAACACAAGTATATGCTATAATAACATTTGATGAGGTTCAGATGCAGGTTGTTCAGCCCTGGTACTGTGGCTCAACAGGAACTAGACTCTTTCTCCCCTCCAGCATTTATATTGTCATCTTCCATCTTCATATATGTTGTTCCATTATTGCAAGATGACTGCTACTAACTATTCCAAGCAGGTAGAAGAAAGAAAGATAAAGAAAAGTAATGGCTTTATTTTAATGACATTATGGGAAAAGCTGCTTCTAGCTCTTTCTACTGCCTAGCATCCTGTAATGTGGTCACATCTGATGTCATAAAATGAAGAATACTAGAGTACATTTAACCAGCCACAGGGCCCCCATAGAATCAGAGTTCCACTAATAAGGTTATTCTATATGAAAGCAGCAGAATCTGCTTCAAGTTTCTATTTAATTTGACATATTTATTAATGCTGTGTTGTTTCTAAAACCCTAGCATTTATGTCATTCACATGTCTCACCCTTCTTTATCTACATACCACTTACTGATTTTATGTACTTTCAGGAATTGATTATCTGACCAAGTAGAGAATTTGTTATTTAGTGATAATAAGAAGATAACATTTATTGAATATTTAATTTGTACCTAGCAATTCGGTGTTTACACATTTTACATTAATTAAATCCTATAACAACCTTTTGAAATAAGTACTAATATTATTATTAAATTAGAAGATAAGAAATTCATCAGAAGGCATTAAGTAATTTACTCAAAATCATGTGAATAATAGAGTTTTAAATTTTCTTATATAAAAATACAAGTTCTAACCAGTATAGCATATTACACTACCCGGTAATATCATAGAAAGTATATAAAAAAGAGTGCATTCTGTTTAGTATTCAGATTTCTACCTAATACTAGATGTTTAGAGAAATACATTTTCCAGTAAAGAGTTTTTAATGTTAAAAATTTCAGTCTGTATCATTTTTAAAACATGACTTCCTTCTTTGATTTTCTGTTCAATTATACCATTGCATCAAAATATTCTATACATTAATATTTTTAGATTTCTACTCATACTTCCATATGAATAAATTTGTTTATTGCATGTGATTATGAGAGTTTGCTTTCAAAACATCTTAATTATTTTTATTATTATGCCAAATAATGTTATTAAATTCTAATAATCTAATGGGGGATAAAAATAATACTATATAAGAAGCCTTCAATATTTTATAATGTTTTGAATGTAATGAATTTTGAAACTTTAGATATATTCAAATATCAAGTAATTCCTTTCATATAAAATAATGTGAGGATTTAAATTATTAAGCAATAGAAGCCTCTTGAGTCTATGACTACTATTTATTAATAGTCAAAGGTTTGTTTAAATATAGGTGTCTTGTACCTACAAAAGAAAAAAAAGTCATAATATCTTTTTATTGTGCCTTTCCTTCTAAAATATAAGAAACATCCTGAGAAAGTCTCTCAAGGTAGAAAGCCTGCATATAATGAGAGAGGCAACTCGGACGAGTATCCTACGTTTCTTCAAACTATAAAATAGCTAGTATCCAGAGGACTTGTGCTGAATCAACTTTATTTAAATGGGATATTGCTGCATGTTCACAATAGAAGGCCATACCTTTTCCTCTGCATAATAATATAAGCCTTTATGTTTTTCAGAAAGAAAATTCTCAGAACATCAAAGAAAGTAGAAACTCTCATTATTCAAGAAGTTAGGTAGAAGAAATGTGATGACTCTGAATTCAATAAAAGGCGAGTTTTATTCCAAACAGTGGATTCATTTTTATTAGGCACTCTGCGTTTTTATGGTAATTGCCAGTACAGTTTATGCAGGGAAGTCTGAACTATGGGCTAATATAAGTTTCACAATTTTCTATACAAAGGAAATAAGGTAAGCCTGTCTCATCTGTAAGACTGATACGATAACATGATTTTGTAATCTGATTTTCTCACATTATCCATTACATAGACTTAAAAGTTGAATGTTTTATGGAATTTCAAAGTTGAATAGATTTGCTATATTAACCACATTTCTGTGCATTCTTAACACCTTAAAAAATTCTCATCATCACATTTTATGATCTCTTTCAAAGGTTTATTTAATGCCATTTCTAATTTTCAGGTGAAATATTTTAAACATTTGCATATCTGCTGCTACCGCCAGTCAACCTCTTTATGTTTCATTAACACCAATTAAATTCCCTTGAGTCAATATTTACTTTACACCTAAAATGTGACAGGCACTGTTCTTGACAAAAAAGATAAAATGACAGTTTAAATTATTACCACTATTGATGTGCTCATTGTTTAACTAATTCTTCTTTTATAATTAAGTATCATTCATTAAACAACTACTCTTATTCAATAACTGTATTTGTTTCTGGTTATAACACAAGGCTACCCCAAACAGGCTTTTCAGGTTTCTAATAATGTTTTCTTTTTTAGAAGATACGTGGCTGGTGGTGTTGCCCTGTATAAGCATAAGAAGAGAGGCAGATATAATGAGAGGTGAAAGTGTGTGATGTAGCAAATGGCAAGATCGTGCCTAGTGTTTCATAGTATAGATTCTATGTTTTAATTTAAGTTCAGAGAGAAGTCTTTTAGAGTTTAAAGAAAGAAAATAATATGATTCAAATTAAATAAGTTTTATAAAATTATTTAAAAAGAAGAAATAAAATCTTGGAGCATAAAATAGAAACTCCAGATGGAGAAACTAGAGAAGAAGCAATATTCAAAGACAGTATTTTAAAAATAATAAAAATCATCATTTCTCAGACCGACAAAGGATAAGTTTGTTTGGAGCAAGACAAGTATGTATAAATGTATATCAGTAAATCAAATAGAACAGAGGACATCATTTTAAAAACAGATAAAAATGCACATTATTTGATAGAGAGCATACTTCTCAAGAATAAAAGTATACACCAGGAAGCAAGAAAATAATTTATTTAAAGTGCTGAGAAAATATGCTACCAACCTATAATCTTATACCATAATTTAAACACAAATAAAGTATTTTCATTAAAAAATAACACATAAAACTAAGATAAATGAACTACAAGAACTATAAAAAATGGCATTTCAAAAAGAACAACATTGAATCTATGTATGAAGAATAAAATATAAGAAAATTTTGAAGGAAACAAATTGCTCAATAGAGATATTTTTAAAATTTTTGTTAATTCCAAAGGGGGAATGTGTTGTCATTAATTTAACAAACTCAAACATCATAGAAGACAGGAGGGAGAAGTAACAGATTTAAATCATTTCCCATTTATCCCAAGAATACTGACCGGTGCTGCTTGCAGTGTGCTATAGCTGGCCTAGAGTTAGAGCCTGAACAACACTATTTTATAAAATAACAAAGTTGTGTTTTAAATAAGTTGTAACGGCTGCCCCATTCTCCTCACAGTGACTGCTAGCCTTGGCATCTGTAAGTAAAATTGCTAGCCTTTGTTTACCAGTAGTGACTAGAATAAACAGCCCAAGCTGAGTCCATCATGGCCCCTGCACCCTGTAATAAATAACTAAGATCTGTTATTCCCACTACAACCCAGATGATGTGCAGACTAAGGCTTATCTTGACTTCTGTAAATCACTTAGATAACAATCAAAGTGATAATATATCCACAATGTGGCCTCTGGCCCTGGGAATGTCCGGAGACCCGCACTCCCCTCTCTGCCCAGGAGATGATTTACGGGACCCCCTAAATGTCTGAATCCCTTCACACCCACCCCCGCCACATACCCTTACCGGGGAGAAAGGTATAAAAGGTATTGACACCCTCCCTCCAGTGCCACAGGTTGGAGAGACGTGAGTCCTCTGTGGTCGCCGGCAATAAAGACCCTGCAATTTGGCCTACTTTTGTCTTGGTGTTAACTTTCTATGCTCAGTTCAGTACAACACTTCCAGGCTTCAGCAAATTGTCCCATCGGTTTGAGCCATAAAAATAGCTCAAGCTAGTACTAAACACCAATATATTTATCAAAGATCAGGGGCACCGCCACTCAGAATCCCTTCATGGTTACCAAAATGTGAACCCCCAAAATCTGAGACAGGTCTCTGTACATTTAGAAAGTTTATTTTGCCAGGGTTGAGGACATGTGCCCATGACACAGCCTCAGGAGGTTCTGATGACATGTGCCCAAGGTGGTCAGAGCATAGTTTGGTTTTATACATTCTAGGGAGACATGAGGCATCAATCAACATATGTAAGATGAACACTGGGTCTGGAAAGGTGGGACAACCTGAAGTATGGAGGGGGTTTCCAGGTCATAGGTAGATAAGAGACAAATGGTTGCATTCTTAAGGAGGCAATCAGATATGCATTTATCTCAGTGAGCAGAGGGATGACTTTGAATAGAATGGGAGGCAGGTTTGCCCTAAGCAGTTCTAGCTTGACCTTTCCCTTTAGCTTGGTGACTTGGGGGCTCCAAGATACATTGTTTTCACAGCCTTATAGGGGAACTAAGGTTTGCGTGCATCAATCACCACAACTTCTGGTTATAGAAGCTAAACACGGGCTGCTGCATGGTGCACGCAGTTTGTACCATCAGAGTTCAAAGAAGGAAGTGACCACCTAGTACACACTTTCCCTTTACTAGGCTTAGTGTCTGTGTGGTTCCAGGGTAATGTCAGGAATACAGATCAGCTCAGTTTAGAGACTTAGCACACTATATGGCACCACAAATGCCCAAAGGAACCAACTTTAACAAAGGTTTGTATAAACTTCCTTACTGCATGTATGTCTTCTATACAGTAGCATTCAACACAAGTTCCCCTGGCAGTTCAGCCACCTATTAGCACCATAACACACATCCGTAACAAACAACAAGTATATTTTCAAGAAAGATGAAAGCAGTAGGAACTTGAGAGCCATCTAAGTATAGTGATCAATTTTGCATATTTTCACAAATTCAAATGTACTTACAGGAACAACAGAATAGTATATTTTAATTAGGAGTGTTCTCAAAAGTGAGAAATGCATGGGGATGTGCAGCTGTCATAAAGCTAGGTCACTATAAACAGACACCATTTACTTCTCTTGGAAGTGAGAAACATATCCTAGGATTTTGAGAAAACAAACACTAGTGGGTGTAGTTTTTTTCCAGAGTGGCTATTGAGAAGAGTTAGAAATACCTGAGGGCTACAGTGTGTGCCAAAGATTGCAAACGAAGAGCCAACATGTCATACTAAGTGTGAATCTTGAGTTATATCCTTTCAGCAAAAACAAACATCATGAGGAGTCAGCACGCAGACCCAATCTGCTTTTCTCACCTCTTCTCCCTGACTTCCCCCCAGCTGACTTCACCAGCTAATGCCATGCCTGAGATCTTGTAGGCACTTAATTAATATTTCTTGAATGAATAAATTGGTGAATACAATCATGTCTTAAATGGACCCATGCTGTCTCCTTCCCCACCTGTATGAAATTTTATACTACAGAAAAGACATAATCAACTTGGACTTAAAAAGGCATCACCCATGACTATGAGAAGCATCCAATCTAGAGCAGTGGTTTTCTACCCTGACTGCATATCAAAATCATTCAGGGAGCTTTCTAAAAACATTTATGCCTCAGCCCCACCCTCAGAAAATCTGATTCAATTGAACTGGAGTGAGGCCCGGGCCATGGTGTTTTTTTTAGTTTGTTTTTCTAATGCGCAGCCAGGCCTGACAATTTCTGGTACAGTCCAGCCCCTTCAAAGGTTCAGAGACTAGAGGTCACTTCACCATAGCCAGAGAGCTCGGAGAAGGCAGAGGCAAGACACAAAATCACAGCATCACCAAGTCACTCCAAAGTTTGTCAGCTCCTTTTCTCATGAGCTTCTTCCTTCTAACTCACATTTCTGACTTCCATTTTTTTTTTAGAAAGAAAAAGAGAGAAAAGAAGAAAGAAAGAGTGAAAGAAAGGAAAAAAAGAATGAAAGAGAAAGAAAGAGGAAGAGAAAGCAGGAGAAAGAACAGGATTCTTGTTCTATTGCCCAGGCTAGAATGCAGTCTCAAAAATGGGTATTAAAAACCTCTTTTATGCCAAAAATTGTGCTTAACAATGGAGACAGGAAGGAATAAGGGATGAAAATAACAAATAAGCAGCCAACCAATATTTTATTTAAATCCTGTGAAATGCTATGCAATTGCTGAGGAGTGATTTACTTCCAATTACATGGTCACTTTTAAAATAGGTGTAATGTGATACTGAGAAAACTGCATGTTTTGTGGATTTGGGATGGAGAGTTCTGTAAATATTTGTTACGTTTACTTGTTCCAGGTCTGAGTTCAAGTCCTGGATATCCTTGTTAATTTTCTATCTCGGCAAATATTTAGTTCTTAGTACATGGTATCCTCTCATCATCTTGAGCATCATTACCATAATCATCATCAATGGAGTGCTTTTTCCATTTCATTTAGATGGTGTTTCCCCACACCCAATGCTCCAATTTTCTAATAACCATGTGAAGAGGTGTGTGTTTTTTTGTTTGTTTTACCCTCTAGGATTATAAATTATTCACCTCTCAAATCTAGTCATGCTTAAGCCCTAGAGCTCATTTTTCCTGAGCCTGTCCTG
This sequence comes from Cacajao melanocephalus, assembly GCA_963573385.1. Taxonomy (NCBI): domain Eukaryota; kingdom Metazoa; phylum Chordata; class Mammalia; order Primates; family Pitheciidae; genus Cacajao; species Cacajao melanocephalus. The sequence continues at coordinate 2,613 of CAUYLG010005027.1, read as the reverse complement.
CCCTAGTTAGGTAGACTAGAATATACATTAAATTTACTTACTGAAAACAACAAAAAATAGCTTAGAACATATTCAGAATATGAAGACTATGTTAGAGGACTAGAAGTTATCTCAAAGAACAAGCCTGCTGAATGCAACACAACTTCTAGAAGGACTAAAATCCACGAATATAAAGCCATCAGGGATCATGAGAGTATTATCTCTCTCTGTGTCCTTTATTCTTTTGTCTTTATAGGCTGGACTTCTAGAATTCCTAGATGATGTGGCAGAATTTGGTTCCAGCAGCTTCTAGTTTTCATGTTTTAGCTCCAATTACACAGAAACAAAATTCCTCTCTAGTTCCCAGTTTCAAATTCTTAGAAGAAAATTATAACCGGCTATTTTTGGGTCTGGCACACTCATATTAAACTGTAAAACTTCACAAGAGCAGCAGCTGCATGTGTTTGGGTCACCTATTACACAGTGCACATAGCAGATGTTGAATATATTTTTTATTGCATGAGAACTCTGGCCAAGGAAGAGGGGTTATGTACAAACATGGTTGCCAGGAGTCTACCCTTGTGGATTGAGTCTGGAATTCAGTTAAGAATGCCTTTGTGAGCTGGATTGACCCTCCAAAATTCTCCCTTTACACCTACTCCATAATTTGACTTTTGTTTCCTCTTCAACTGTCAATCACTCTCTTCCTCACTCCTCACAATCCAGCCATAGTAGTTCACTGTCTGTCCCATATGACATTGATTTTTCTATATCCAAGTCTTTCTAGTTTCTGTTTAGACTGAAATGCACTTCCACTGGCCTTTTCAGTAGCATATTCTCATCTTTTAACTATATTCTCATCTTTACTCACATCTTTCAACGTCACCATCTCACCTAATCATCCTACCATAAATGGCTTCCCCCAGTTACTCTCTGTCTTACCATGCTGTTTATTTTCTTCATAGATAGCATTACCCTAATCTATAAATATCCTATGTATTAATTTGTTCTTTGTATTTACTCTCTCTCCTATTTCATAAACTTAAGGATGGTAAACATCTCATCTATCTTGGTCGCAGTTCTCACTCCAATGTCTAGCACAGTGTCTGTAAAATTGTAGGGCTCCAAACACATTTGTCATTAATCTGGCAAGACACCCAGCTCTACCCATGCCTGCTCACTCTTGAGTTATCACTGAAGGGATAGTAGTAAAGCATGAGAATAAAACCTGAATACTTAAATTTATATCATAGATCTACCATTAAATAATCAAATGGCTTTATTTAAAATCAGTCCTTCTGATTCCACATTATAAAATGGCAAAATGATACTAATGTTACCTAGCTTTTCCATGGGATTATTTAAGGATCAAGGAATATATTACGTAAAATTGTTTGTGATTCGAAAGTGGAATGATAATATTACTTAAAATACAACTATTAATAGTATTATAACATTGATTTCTTAAGATTGAACTTTGAAGAGAGAGAACATCTGAACAGACCAACAATGGTTTAGGAGATTGAATCAGTAATAAAATTATCCCGTCAAAGAAAAGCCCAGGACTTTATGGATTCACTGCTGAATTCAACCAAACATTTTATAAAGAACTAATACCAATTCTCAAACAATTTCAAAAATTGAATAGACGAATCTTCCAAACATAGTCTACGAGGCCAACATTACCCTGAAGCCAAAACAAGACAAGGAGACAAACAAAAAAAGAAAAAGAAAACTATATGCCAATATCCCTGATGAACATAGATGTAAAAATCCCCCAAGAAGTACTGGCAAACTGAATTCAAAAGATCACTCACCATGACCAAGTGGGATTCATCCCAGAAATGCAAGGATGGTTCAACATATGCAAATCAATAAACATGATATAGCACATAAACAGAATGAAGAACAAAAAAATTATCATTTCAATAGATGCTAAGAAGCATTTGATAAAATCCAACATTCCTTCATGATAAAAACTCTCAACAAATTACATATAAAAGGTGATAAAAATGATTTTAAAAAGTCTCAACAAATTAGGTACATTGTGTACCTCAACATAACGAAGGCCAAATGTGACAAATGCACACCAGCATTATACTGAATAAGAATAAGTTGAAAGCTTTCCCTCTAAAATCTGAAAAAGATAAGAATGTACACTTTCACCATTTCTATACAATATAGTACTGGAAGTCCTAAGTAAAGCAATTAAGCAAGAGAAAAAAATAAAAAACCCTAGGAGTTCAAGACCAGTCTGGAAATATAGGGAGATCCTGTCTCTATGAAAACTCATTTTAAAAATTAGCTGGGCATGGTGGTACACGCCTGTAGTCCCATCTACTCAGGAGACTGGAATGGGAGGATCACTTGAGCTTAGATCAAGGCTTCAGTGAGCTGTGATGGCACCATTACACTCCAGCCTGAGCAATAGAGTAAAACATTGTCTCAAAAAAAAAAAAAAAAAAGCATCTAATGGGAACAAAGGAGTTAAACTGTTCCTGTGTGCGATGACATAAGCTTGTATATACAGAAAACCCTAAAAACTTCACCAGAAAACTGCTAGAACTAATAAAGTTAAAGTTGCAGGATATAAAATCAACACACAAAAAACAGTAACATTTCTATATGCTAATA